>SNQJ01S0004449.1:178957-210010 GCA_010110895.2 Picea sitchensis | reverse complement strand
TGTGGAAAAGTTCACTCCTTTTACACTCATCATTTACATCAACTGAACTAGAAGAGCTAGAACTTGCAACAAAATTTATACCTCGGATTCCCATAGCTACAACCTGTGTCTCATCACCGAAATCTGATCCAAGATCCACTTGAACTGTCACTACTGTGGTGTTCTTCCTTCCATGGTTGGCATGCTTCTTTTGCTTCAAGTCAGGATGCAAGACCCAACAACAATCTTCATCATGGCCTACTTTCTTGCAATGCTTGCAAGTAGGCTTCTCCTTTCTGGCTATGGTTGTCTTCTTCTCTTTCCTTTTCCCTGCATCCTTTCTTTTCTAAGTATCTGTAGAAACACTATCACCAACATTCTCTTTAATGGATTCAATGTGAATGGCTTGTACACGTACTTCATCAAAATTAGAAGGATTTAGCATAAGAATAGTGC
The DNA here is from genome assembly GCA_010110895.2 of Picea sitchensis. Lineage (NCBI taxonomy): Eukaryota > Viridiplantae > Streptophyta > Pinopsida > Pinales > Pinaceae > Picea > Picea sitchensis. The sequence goes on along the minus strand of SNQJ01S0004449.1, from coordinate 209,575 downwards.
GCTTAAGATAAGAATGTAAACCACCAATATATTTCAGGAGTGTCTCTTGTGTATATAACGGAATACCCAAATTTAAAGCTTTCTTACGAAATATTTGAGTATATTCTTGTACACTTTGACCTTTTGATTGCCTTAAACATTGTCAATTCATCATTTCTTGTTGCATGTAAGCTAAAGGGTAAAATTGTTGTTTTAATGCAATAACAAAATCATTTCAGGAAGAGATTGTTTTACCACTTTTCTTAAGATCATCTCTAGTTCTGCTTTCCCACCATATGAGAGTTGTGCCTCCCAATTTGAGACTTGCTAGTTGGATCTTAGTTTCATCATCAACAATCTTTTGTGTCCTGCAATAGACTTCTAATTGTCTCACCCAATTATCTAGCCTTTTTGCATCTAATTTACCATCATAAGTGGGTAATTGAAACTTTACATCTAACTTTAATAACGACATATCAGAAGAATGATGAGTTTTTTGCTTATCCTTGGAGGAACGTACACTTGATTCATTATTAGATGACGAGGATGAAGGAGAAGAAGGTTCTGAAGGTCCACCACCTCCAACTCCTCTTTCTGCTCTTACCGAAGATTCACCTTCTTCAACTTTTGGATTCCTCCGCTGACCTCTTTCATGGTAAATATCCTTTACCATGGCTTGCATCAATTTAAAGGCCTCGAAGAAATCATCTTCATATTTGAAGGGACCCAATTTTCTTGGCGAAGACATATCTTGCTTATGCGGTCTCCTTTGAATCTCTGTGTCAAGAGCCTCAAGTTGGCCTTCTCCTCGCTTGAGTTTTCTCTAGTGAGCATCCAATGCTTGCAATTCCTGTCAAACCTTCAAAACCAAATGCTTTGATACCATAAACTTGATAAAAAAATGAAGGTATTACTGATAAATCGCAAGTTAGTTTAATGTATTTTAGGCATCGGATCGTTAAGAATGCAAAATACATAAAGCTTATTATCTGGTTGCGGAATATCAAATGTGACTTTTACTTGATGCTTAATAATGAATAAAGAGATCAACCATTAATATCCATGTTGCAAATGAAGAGAATAGAACAAAAAAATAGAAAGAGAAATACAGACAAGAGGTTGATAACGAAGTTCACCAATCGTTGGCTACGTCTCTGGGCCCGCTTCCAAGTGGAGGACCTCTTTATTGCTCTTTAAAATGCTCAAAGTTCTCTTACATAGGCTCTTTGTTGTTACATAATGTGCTTCAGATCTGCTGTGCAAGACCTCCTTGCTCAGATTCAAGCATGCTCCATCAAATTCCTCTCAAAAACATGGCAAAAATGCCCCTCAAAACATCAGAAAAGGCCAAAATTTACAAACTGCCCCTTCAAAATCCTACATCAAAAAGTCTCCTCAAGGCTTCAAAAGACCTATTTTTTTATAGTTTTTAAGGATCAAATGAGGAATCCCAACTTCCCTCAAGATATTGCCTCTTTTTGGGATCAAATCCCCCATCAAATGGCCTCAAAATCCTCAAAAAACCAATTTTTGGGCATAATATCAGTCAAAAATCAATTTTGTATAGTTTAAAAACCACTTTTATTTAAAAATACACAGAGTAGCCCCCTTGGGCTATGCGCGCGCCCTCTAAAACTGGTCATATGAGTTTCATATGGCCAAGCGCTGGCCCCTTAACCCGCGCTAACTCCTGGTTACATGGTGCATTTCATGTGACCTGTGGCTAGTGGTTATAACCTTCACGCGCAATTTTATGGAGATAGCCCCTGGATTTTGGGCGCACATCATGTGACTGCCCCCTTATATGCTTCTGGGTGGTTATGCTAGGCCCCGTGCCCCTTTTCATTGCATAGTGGTTGTATTACCACATGGAACCATGGGTTGGGGCTTAGCCCCAACCCCCCACTTTCCGCCACATACAAAGTATTGCAATTTAAATAAATTAAAATATNTCATATAATAAGAAACATGTGTGGCACATTGGTGTATGGAATATATATTAAAGGCTTGGTCTTGGTGGGTGGTCGTGGGTTCAAAACCCATGGACCCCCAAATATTTTTTGGACTTGCCATACGAATTGTTGACTGGGTGCCACATGGTTGCCCATGCCTGGGCCACGTGGCACCACCTCATTTTCCCAAACTTTGCCATGTGTCCAACTCTGATTGGATCTACCATCCACATCTGCCCAGTCAACTGCTGCAATGTTGCCACATGTCGATGCCATATCAACATCATTAATTTTTCTTTGGTGATGTCATGCTGACACCAGCATTGACTTTTTTCCAGTCCTTTGACTTTTTAGTTGTTTGAGAAAGTGGTCAGAGTGTGATAACTCTTGCATACAGAGCCCGTTTGAGAAAGTAAATATATTGTCAGAATCAACGCAACAAGCCGGTCGCAGTGGAATTGGTTTCATCCAATTATGAGAACTTTGATTTTTGAGCATTTTCTAAGCCTGGGGAGCCTCCTGGATCAAAATCCCAACTTATGCAATCATATGCTTTCTTTAAATCAATTTTGAGTATTAATGTCTGTAGATTGGTTTCTCTAATGTTGTGGAGACACTCCTGAGAAGGCTCGATCACATCAATTATTTGTCTGCCTTTCAAAAAGATGAACTATTCCTCGGATAAAGTATGTGAAAGGATCGGTCTAAGTCTCTTGGCTATAATCTTAGAAATAATCTTATAACAAAGATTGCATAAAGAAATCAGGCGAAAATCCCAAAAAAAAATCGGGCCATTTACTTTCGGAATAAGTGCAATGAAGGTCGAGTTCAAAGCCCTATTCACCTCACCAGTTGTGCGCGATTCTTCAAATGCCTCCAACAAATCCTTAGCAACCAAGTCAAAAATATGTATTTAGAATTCCACATTCCACCCGTCTGGGCTTGGGATTTTATCTTTGGTAAAACCTTTTAGAACCTCCAAAACTTCCTCCTCGATAACAGACTTTTCAAGAGTTATTACTTCTTCATCTGAGACCAGTCTAGAGAACAGTCTTACGGTTGCAACCTGATCCACAATCATGTTCTGATCTGATTCTTGATAGAAAGAGCTAAAGAAATGTTTTTCTTCTTTCTTTATAGCTTCTTGCCCCTGATGAATATGCCCCTCGTCGTCTTTGATTTCCCACATAAATTTTTTATTACGTCTAAAACTAGCAAAATGGTGAAAGTACTTAGTATTTCTATCTCCACACTAAATCGAAGTTGCTCTATTCTTCAAACGCCAGCGAGCCTCTTCCTCCATAATCAACTTATTGCATTCCAGTTCCATCGATTTCAAACAGGATCCCTTAATAGAATTTAAATCATCTTCTTAGCTCTTCTTAGTAAGATTTGTTATCTGTTCTTCTAATGATTCAATGGCACGATTTTCATTTTTTTTTTCTCAGCGATCCAAAACTTAACTCTGGCCTTTATATTATAAATCTTTTGAGCTAGTCTTCTTTGTGCTCCAATCACACTACAACCCTGGACATTACTCCATTCCGCCCGAACTAACTCCCCAGAAGAATCATCATTCAAAAAAGAAGGATTAAATTTGAACGGGTATGCTACAAAATAGTAACCATGATCCAACTGAAAGATCACAAGCACATGATCCGAAAAATACGGGTGTACAACCCAAGATCTATACCTAGATGAGTCTATTAGGAGCATTTCCGATGCATACACCCTGTCTAGCCTTTTTTGTATTCCATGAACCCCAATTCTTCCATTACGCCAGGTAGGCACTAGCTCTGTTGGCTGCACATCCACCATATGATTTTTTTTAAAGAGATTTCTGAAAAAACCTGCCAAAGGATCAGATAAGGCCCCTTCTCCCCAAACTTCATCAAAGCTTGTTGTAAAATTTAAATATCCTGCTATTATGAGATCATCCCAAGCTAATAAACCCTTGGACTCAACTGAATCCCAGAACTGTCTTCTACCAGTACAAGGTCCATAAGCATTTAGAAAGCAGATCCTTCTTTTGTCAGGTAAATGAAAACATGTCAACAATATACCGCCACCACATAGGTAAGACTGTAACTCAAAGACAATGGGATTCCAAGCAACCAATAGTCCTCTCGATTTCCCAATAGAACTGACTGCATAAATCATGCAAGTAGGGCGTAGAGAAGACATAAAATGTCTGGCCTTCTCCTCATCCACTAAGGTCTCCTGTAAGAAAATGATGTTCGACCTAGTAGTACTCAAAAGTCTTCGAAACAAATGTAGTTTTAGGGGGGCATACAACCCCTCTGATATTCAGGGACAAGAGGATCATGATTTAGCCCTTGTAAGGGCTTTCATGCCTCTAAGCGCCCCTAAATCATGAGTGGAACCAGAAAGCTGGTCAATAGCTGAAGCCTGTCCTGTTTTCTTGAACACACTTCATGTCTTAATAGGAGATAGTTCCATCCCCAGACTCCGTGACTAGGCTAGTGCTTTCCCCTTAAGGTCTCTCTTGCCAAATGTAGAGCATCCCGATACACTAGAGGATATAGTCTTTTGGAGATCACGTCCTTGATAGGTGGGGAGAGGAATAGGACTATCTGAATCTCTAAGTGACGGAATCAGAGAATATAAGACATCGTCCATACTTGGGACAGGTTCAGGTGAAGGCTCATAAATAATAGGACTATCTGAGCCGATCGAAGGTAGAGTAGCTACTGGTAAAGAGGGAACAGTAACAGAAGTAGAAGGGTCTAAAGTAACCCTATATGACTCTGAGGTAGAGCCCCCCTAAGTTTGGAGTTTCCTTAGCACTACTATTTAACTCATCAATAACTGCATTCTCCAAGACAAAGTTTCCCAGAAAGTCGCACTCCCATGCAGACAATTTAAAACAAAAATTTGGGAAGAAAGACCTTAACTTACAATTAGGGTTCCCGATGCATCGCCCCAGGATCCTCTTCACTCATATACATATCCAAACTAGGATTTTCCTGAGATTCCTCAGCTTCTCCATCACCATCTCCAAATGAGCAGTCTCTTCTTAAATGACCAGTGCGATGACAAAGAGAGAAACAAAAAGGTGTTCCTTGGTAGTCCAGGCATTGGACCATAACCTGATCATGCCATTCTACTTCCAGAGAGTCCATTGAACCAATTGTAACATCTATCTCAACTAACACCCTCGCCAATCATTTATCTTGAGAAAGTAACCCAACTTCATCCACTTTTAGAAAGCGTTCGAGAAGGTTGTCTATCACAATTAGTGTTTTTAAGTTCCACAGGTTTACAGGTAGTCCTGGGAGTAACACCGAGACATGTCGATGACTGAAGTAGTCTATGGCCGGGTCAAATCTTGTCCTTCGCCTCTTCAACATTAAACTGTTTCCTTCATAATCCCATAAGCTATTCAGTATGAGCTCGGGATATTCAAGAGATTTAAAAATGAGGCCAAACCACCCAAAGGAAAGCGTAAGAAGCTATGGGACATAACCACAAAGATGTAACCAGTTGTGATTCAGCCACTCTGCAAAAGGTATATTGCATCTGGACTTATAGGTAAAATGCTCGACTAATGCACAGAGAGAGAGTTGGCACGTTTCCTCCTGGCCTACGTCCATGCCTATAACTAGGCGTCTTCTCTGCCTCTTTGGATTCCAAACCCTTACCACTTTTTTTGTGCGAGAGTCCTTAACCTTCAATGAATCTCGATGAGTGTTCCCAACAGAGGTATCCGGCTTGGGAAACATGGGAGATATACCTGGTCCAATCTTTGTGCCGGAAACTGCTATCGAAACCCTCTATAACAGCCTTGGACTCTCGCCATTTGCGGGGCTATTATCATGAATAATCTTGCCATATTCAATAAAACCTGACTCTGTCACCCTTGAATGATCTAAAAGAGGAGGCAGTTGTGTCTTTACTGCATGTAATAATGAGGCATTTAAGTTACCTCCACCACCTAATTTACAACTCAACTCATCAAAAGTTTTGAAAAGACCTACCCGCTCCCACTCTGCCTTGTTTGTTTCACCCATGAGCTCACTAACCTCAAGTTCCATAACCCCAGATTGGCCACCCAATAAACATCCACTATCTAGAACAAAACTAGTCAGGAAGTTAGGGGCACGACTCGAATAACATCGCCTAATAAAAGGGGAGTTATGTCAAATAAATGTAGTGAAAAAACCAAATTCTCCCTTCGCCAAGCTATCGGTACATTGTTATTTTTCCACCTTCAGTGCTGACTAATTGGGATTCCACCAAAACCTGACAGGATGGAGCTACAAAAAGAAACTTAGATATTGGTCACAACCCAGTCCCAACTCCCCAAAGAAAACCACCATCTAAGTCAAAACTCCATAGGAAAACCCAAGAAACTCCAACAATAGCAAGTTACCAGTTACTTCAGATGTAGTACTTAAATCAGAGTAAAAATGACCAATCAGATCTCTATTAACCCTATATCATTCTGAATAGTTTAACCGATTTTGGATCTCCTTGATCGAATAATTAACGACCAATTTTAAATTTCACTTATCAAATAAACAACAAGCAATTATAAATGTGTCCTATTTAAAATATTGTAAGGGGATGGTTAAAGGATGTTGCATAGAAATTTGAAGAGCATGCAACTTGGTTCTTTTGGATTTTTGTCATAGTTACCAAGTTTGAGTTCGAGTTCGAATTCGACTTCAATTTGATACAGGAATAATTAGATTGTCTTAAATCCAATAAGGAAAAAATTAGAATATACATCTTACAAATACTGTAATATACAATTTTTTTCAAATTTATAGAAAAGCCAAAACCCTTATATGCCTTTGTCACGGGAAGCATCACATAACTTTCCATTTATTCACAGTCCATATCATAACATAACCTTAATCCTGCACCATTGTTGGAAGTTGTTTATAGTGGACCAAAACTCTATTACTATCGTCCAAAACTCGTTTTAGGGTTTTCAGAATAAATTACACAACTTATTTGAATTTTTAAATTTATTAATTGTTCCACCACTATCCAACCTTCTATATATATCCCACACCTCTCACTACTAAATGGATTGGTTATGAGTTGGGGAGAGCTAAAATATAAATATTGTAATTGAAGGACATATAATAGAAGCGGGTAAGCTATGATGTTAGATTGAGTTGCAATGTTGCTAGTTGGAGACTCATCAACAAGTTTAAGTTCCTGAGCTCGCACCTGTAAAGCTTCCAAATTACCTCTCTTGCCCATGCGAGAGTCTATGATGATGTTTCAGTATTCCTAGGCTGGTGGTGCAATAGTGACTCTTTGAGGCTCGGTGGTCAGAGTNATGGAATTCTTTCACAAATTCCTTAAGGAATGTCAAAATCTCTCTTCACAATTCGATCGACACTCTGGTGTGGGTTGGTGGGGACCTTTCCGGTCAAGTAACTGCAAATTATATTTACCAAGCACTTTTAAGGCCATTCGACTTTCATGTGGACAGTTTGTGGTATAAACATCTATGGAAATGGTCGATTCAACTCGAACTAAAACTATTTGTGTGGCAAGCAGAAAAGGACAAAGTTCTTACCTGGGAATCTCTTCAGAGGAAAGAATGGCACGGTCCGGGGGTTTGAAAGATGTGAAACTGTAGTTCAGAAACTATAAACCATCTCCTGATACACTGTTCCTTCACGAAATCTATGTGGCATTATTTATCTATTCTCTACAAATTTAATTTTCAGTGGATAGGCAACTCAGTATTTGAGTGTTTTAAGGATTGGATGAAAGAAAAATCAGCTCCAACAAGCTTGGAAGCAACTACCTACTGGTATATCTGGATTGAGAGAAATAAGGTCCTATTTGAGGAGAGTTCCCCTTCTCACTGTTCAGTGGTGTATAGAATTTCAGGTACTTTCACATGGCTGCCAGCAATCCCAAAGCTTTTTCAAATTAGAGTATGTGATATTAATCTGGCAGATGGCTACACTCTAGCTTTCTTTGATGGAGCAACAATAGAAAATGGAGAGTGTTGTGGAGCGGGTGGTATTTTCAAGATGCATTCCTCAAGAACTACAAAATGGTCCCTAAATTGCGAAGCTGGAACCAACACAAAGGCAGAGCTCTTGGGTTTGTGGGCGACGCTCCTTTTGGCTACACTTTGGTCGATAGATAAAATAAAAATCTTGGGGGACTCGAAAGTGATTATCGATTGGATAAAGCAGCAGGGCCAACTCAACTCGGTGAATATTGAAAGCTGGAAATTAAAAACTTTGGATCTGGCAAGTAAACTCAGAGATATCAGTTTTCAACATATCTACAGGGAGCATAATAAAGAGGCAGATCTTCTGTCAAAGAGGGCTCTAAAATAAACTAAAGGTAGACTATCAGTTTTCCATTGGGAAAATGGAGAATAAATCTCTCATTCCTTCCTTAACATCTTTGAAGACTAAACTTAGGAGAAGTTGTGCAGTGTCTTTATTTTAAAGATGTGATTAAAGTTTAGGGCTGCAATTCCCCTTCTCAGTTTCTCATTCTGAGGTAAATGGGACTAGATAAGTTTTTGGATTTCAGCATAGTACTTCAATTGTCTTTGGGGTTGTTTGGGCTGTAAAGTATTAGTCGGTTCCTCCTTTTGGTGTGGACCTGCTTTGTAAAAGAAATTATACTAATATAATTTTGAGATAATTTTTCTTTGGAAAAATAAAGTTCGAGGGGTATGATTTTTTTGCAGTCAACCCCAATGTTCCCCGTATCGAACATCGAATTTAGGTATTATTAGCGAACCGAACCAAATCGCAAAATTTTCGAATTCTTTTACCAATTCAACCAAAATTTGGTAACTATGGATTTTGTGCATTATAAATGGACACATTATTTGGTTGATTCTTAGGTTTATTAGTCGCTACGAAAAAAAGGGGCTTTTGTATCCCGATGCATTATGTGGACCATGCAATGTGCTTCACCTCACAAGTGGAAAACTTGGAAGGTTTTCTGAGTTCACAATAAGTGATTGTTTTTTAACATTTTTGTTGTAGATATGATTCCCGGTCACCTCTTTTCTAGGTCTCGAATATTTTTGTGTTGAGGAACCATGTCTTGTTAACTTATCATCTTCAAACATTCTTGTTTTCTATTGATTTAGTTCATGGCCTAGGCATAGGTAGCATTGAGGTTATTTATTATTTGATTTGAATTTAATGCATTACTTTAATTTTAAAGTGTACAACTCGATTCAAAATTAAAAATGTGTGTTGGCTTAAGCAAACCAGTTAGTTATAATAAATGACTCCTCCAAAAGTGGCTTTCATCCATCCCTAGTGTATGGGAGTTTGGAGTCCTCAAATATATTCAATGTCAAAGTTGGAAGTTCTTTGCCACACATATTGGTGGCAGGTATGATGTGTTCTTTAACAAATCATTTGGCTCTATGCCAACAACTCTTTTAGGGCTACGGAAAAGTGGGTCGGGAGGGGTTAGGTGGTTCCTTATTCATCATATAGGGGACATCACCCCAAAAATCTACTAGTCTTTGCAGGTGGTTCATTTCCATCTCAATTTTTTGAGATTGCCAAGTTGTTTGCAAGTACATACTAGCATGAATCACTATGATGTCTTACCATGAGAAAGCACTAGCAACCTTGTGATGTCTTACCATGAGAAAGCACTAGAAACCTTATTGTTATTAAATAAACTATTAGTTTTCCTTTTCAATATGAAATAAATAAAGTGAGGTTGAGTTAAATCCAATGGACTAGGGTAACCTTTCCCCATGGGGGCTTCACCTTGTTGACCAATATCTTATCATGTTCATTCATGAAGGGGGTTTTTAATTGTGAAAAATAAGGTCAATATATTGTAGGTATTGTTGAATTTCTATATGAGATGATATATGTGATAGATATTGATGTATTATTACAATGATGAGTGTTACATTTATAGAGAACATATGGTGACCATCCATGTAGGGATGCATCCCTTGGATAATCAATAACTATTTATTATTATCATTTACTTATTATATATATTATTTAATAATCAATAATTATATTATTAATTATTAATCTAGGAGAATGTATTCCCGATGTTGTCCAAACATCAACACTCCCTCTCAATGAGGGAGACATTTTTCATCATGCCAAGCTTGTTCTATGAAGTATACAAGCTTCTCCCTAGGCTCGTGACACTTGTCTGTCAGTCTTGAGAGATGTATTTCTCCTAATTGAACCGAGGAGAAACTCCTTCTACAGCTCTCCCTCTAAGCCAATTGGCTCTCTCTGAGATCAGGCTCACTCTGGGTCCGCATGTGATAGCACCTAGCATCTTGAGTCTTTATCATTCCTCGTCAAATCACCATGACTAGGTTCGTTCACCACAGGTACACCCCTATGAGTGAATGACAACCCGATGCTAACTGAAACATGGAAAACACCTCGAGTCCATATTATTCATTGTCATGATGAAGAAGGATTACGTCTAGGCCCATTTACCACAGGTACACCTTTCTGATAAATGTATCATATCTCCCTTGGTCTGCAGCCCAATCTAGGAGAAGGTCCACCCGATGTTGAAACATCAACACTCCCTCTTAGATAGGGAGGTATCTTTCCATAGTAGTACACAATAATTGTTCAGAGACACACAGTCTCCTCCAATGGTACACAACCATCGTAGTAGAAAAAGGTCTGTCACACATGACACTCCCATGTGGACTTCTAGAGGTTACTCCCTCTATAAACACTAGGGTCAACTCCCCATAGTGTGTGACATCAAGGTTAACTCCCTTGACATGTCCTCATGTGCTTTCCACAAGGGATGTGTCCTCATGTGCTCTCCACAAGGGATGTTGGGTTATAAATTCAAACCCACTTATCCCTTCTCGAATAAGTGTCCTCATAGATCAACTCAACTCAGTCACAGAGGAGTATGATCTGGAGAATGTTTATCACACATGGCACTCCCATGTGGACTTCTAAAGGGTACTCCCTCAAGAAACACTAGGGTTGACTCCTCATAGTGTGTGAGGTCAAGGTCAACTCCCTTGACATGTCCTCATTTACTCTCCACAAGGGATGTGTCCTCATGTGCTCTCCACAAGGGACGTTGAGCTATAATCCCAAACCCACTTATCCCTTCTCGGATAAGTGTCCTCATAGATCAACTCAACTCAGTCGAAGATGAGTATGATCTAGAGAATGTCTCAGGAAGCCACAAACATCAACACTCCCTCTCAGTGAGGGAGGCATTCTCTTTCATGCCAAGTATGTCACGAAAGTACTCGAACTTCATCCTTGTAAGGGGTTTAGTAAGAACATCAAAAACCTTCTCATTTGTAGGAAGGTATTGCACCAATACTTCCTTCCTCTGCACCATGTCTCGGATGTAATGGTACTTGATCTGTCATGAAACAATGGATTCTCTGAGAGCTTCACACAACTCTGGTTATCATAATAAATAACTTTGGGATCCAACACATGTCCAAATAAATATGCAAGGATCTTGCGAAGCCACACTACTTCATGGACTGCCACACTCAATGAAAAGTATTGTTTTTCTGTGGTGCTCAAAGCCACAAAAGTATGTTTCCTTCTACACCAGGAAACCATGGAAGATCCCAAAGTGAAGAAACACCTGGAGGTGCTCTTCATGTCCATTGCACTCCCTACCCAATCAGAATCGATATATCCCTACAATCTCATGTCAATACTAGAATTATATCTTAGACCACATCCAATTGTTCCCCGCAGGTATCTCAACACATGCTTTGAAGCAATCCAATGTGTCTATCTCGACTGACTCATAAACTGGCTAAGTGCACTCACTGCATAGAAAATATTTGGTATGGTGTTAACCAGATACATCAATGATCCATTAGTTGTCTTTACAGGGTTGGATCAATCTCTTCAGAATCGGAAGAATACACACTTAGTTTCTTCAGATTCGTTACCATTGGTGTAGCCATGGGATTACAATTCAACATCCCAAACTTCTTCAATATCTCAACTGTGTACTTCCCGTGACTCAAGAATATCTCATCATTTCTCTTCCACACATGTAGTCCCAAGAAGCAGTGCATCATACCAAGGTCCTTCATCTCCAACTCATAGACCAACGCATACTTGCATTTAATAATAAGTCTCTATGTACCAGTGAGGAATAAATCATCAACGTAGAGGACCAAAATCAGGGACTCGCCATTAATAGTCTTGTAGTATAGGTTGGGATCAAAAACACTTTTGTTGAAGCCAAAACTCATAAGGTGTCCATCAATCCTCACATACCAAGCTCAAGGTGCATGCTTGAGTCCATACAGGGCCTTCTTCAACCTGCACACATGAGACTCCTCATGTATCACGAAACCATCTAGTTTCTCAATGTATAATTCTTCCTCAATCTCTCTATTGAGAAGGGTTGTCTTCACATCCATCTGATGTAGTCTCCAACCCATGGATTTTGCAAGGGAAATAATCATTCGGATAGAAGTGTATCAAGCAATAGGAGAAAATGTCTCCTTATAATATATTCCCTCCACCTGAGAGAATCCTCTAGAAACAAATCTCATTTTGTTCTTCTCAATGCTTATATCAGTTGTGTATTTTATCTTATAGATCCACTTGGAAGTCGCTACAGACTTCCCCTCAGGTCTCGGAACAATATCCCACACATCATTCTTCATGATGTACTTATACTCCTCCATCATGGCATCTCTCCATACTGGATGACTATATGTATCCTCATAATAGTAAGGCTCAAAATTAATGACGTGGCTCATGAAACCACTCGCTCCAAAAGCTATCTTAATGGCACATATCCTTATTTTCTTCAGCATGTTTTTCTTATGTGATTAGGCATGTGTTCTGGATATTAGGGTTTCCAAAATAAAATAAATCACTTCATATATGAGTATTGGAAAGTGCATTAGATCCATCATGAGAGGGACAACACACTATATAAGAGAAAGTCGTTTAATAAAGAGGATTTGTAATAATTACTTCTCCCAAAATCGGGCCATGGATCTATTCAATGTGCAACCACTAAGAGCCACAAATCACCCTCCTTGTGGAAAAAGTTGTATGAAAAATTAACTTAGGGCCAAGCTCCAATGGTTGCACCCATAATTTAGAACACAACCTATAAAACAAAGCGCACAAGCAGTCTCTCCAACTAAAGAAGTTTGGATTTAAAATATGTCATTGTATAGTGCTCGCTTCGACAACAAATAAGAGGCACAAGGTCCACTACAACAAGATAACATATAATAAAAAATAATGAGAATCATTAGTAGGGTGTATCCGTTGTGAGTGTGTTCAAGAGATATATGTGTCAGAGGTTGTGATATTGTTGGTGTAGTTGCATCTTCATCATAATTCATGCAATGCAAAATACCATTTGATAGAGACACCACTGGACTTCCAACAAAGCTAATGGTAGATCAGCAAAGGTGTTCAGATATCCCTATCATTACACGCAATGAGTTGTAGGCAATTTGAAACCGTGCCTTTGAGGTGAAAAGTGAGACCAACCTCTCTCGCCTACTCACTAATGGCTCCATCATTGTCGGGAAAAATGTTCGATTTGTCCAAATGATTTGGAAGGAGGGCTTCTCCACTTAAAGGATGGGATCGCCTCCCTTCTTTGCTCAAATCATGGTCGTACGATCTGTAGAAACCCCAACTTAAATAAAGAAAAAGAGGAAACCCATTGAATATTTAGGGGGCATACATTGAGAAACACTTCACACTCACAAAGACATCAATATGTGATTAATTGGGTTATTAACGGAGCAACCATCGTTGTTGTCGATAATTAAATCATCCCATGACCATTCGGCTGCATCCAAATCCATGTCCAACTATTTTACTGCTGCGGAATTACTATACCAATATACATGCAGCGGACAAGTGAATACATGATCCCAATCTAGTTTAGAAAACCATGATGTTCCAGTTCCAACTTCCATTTACCTGGACCCTCCTATGAGGGAATCAAGCCCAATCCTTCTTTGATACCATGTTGAATTTCTATATGATATGATATATGTGATTGATATTGATGTATTATTATAATGATGAGTGTTCCATATATAGAAAACATATGGTGACCATCCATGAAGGGATGTGCCCCTTGGATAATCAATAACTATTTATTATTATCATTTATGTATTAAATATATTATTTAATAATCAATAATTATATTATTAATTATTAATCTAGGAGAATGTCTTCCCGATGTTGTGGAAACATCAACATGTAGTGGGGTAGGAGGGAGGTGAAGTATGGGGGGATTTATGGGTATTGTGGGGTATAAAAGGGGTATCTACTAAAAATAAGGGTTTTGATTATTGGAAAGATGTATTGGGAGGGGGGTGCAACAAAAGGATTTTGGGAGGTATTTATTAATATCTAATGAAATTAGGGGTATTCTTTAATATCCTGTAAATGCATGCGCTATGTCACTGGTTCATAGAGTGAAGACCCTATGCTTATCCCTTAGGAAAGGAACTTTCCAAGAGATAGAAACTACAAGGTATCATTGACAAAGAGTCCCCACCTAAGTCCATATTGATTTAACTAGAGAGCCTAACTAGAAGATGTGTTTCATGGATTTATGGCTTCCACATTATGGGCATCATGAGTTCAAGAACCCTAATTATGCTAGTGTTTTTTCGATTGGAGGTCCTCCCATGATGATAAACTAATTAAAAATTTCTTTCTTTAGTTCTAATGCTTACTTCCATAGGATTTGCAATGGAAATAGTTAGGTGTTTTTCTTGGATTCAACTCACTAGTGATTGTTTAATCAATGCAATAGCATCAACCTCGGGAATAGCTATCAATAGCCCAATGTGGGATTGTATTTGGTAAAGGGTGTTTATTTTCCCCACTTCTGGTCTCCATGACCAAGCCCCTAGACCTTTCAAGTTCAACTTAAGAATCAGATCATTAGGGATGAAGCCTTGAATCTTTTCTACCACAAATTTATCTATGTGGGAAAACCGGAAATTACGTTTGATATTTGGCTAGTCCAAAAATGTTTGAGTATGAGAATTTTAAATGTCATTAGTTATCTTAAGCACGTATTGAACAATATTTGGAATAAGGACCATGTTCTCTTGCCTAACATGTTTTTGTCATGTAGGAAGAGTGGAGACCACTAGTGACAATGATAATTCAAAGAGAACCCATATCTGAGTGAGGGTTCCTTCCATGAGTAGAAGGGCTAAATTCCCTACAAGTCCTTCAAAATATGATCACTGGAAAAATTCCTAACAATCTTGACTTTGGAAAGGGTGAAGAGAACGACCTATAAGGATAAATCTTTCTATCCCTACTTACCCAGTAGGATCCCTTCAATGATGTGGTGTATGAGACATACCTTCTATGATATGTTCCATGTAACAAATAAAATCACCCATTTTGCACAAAGAGTCTGGAATTGAATTCCTATCTTGATTATGCCTAGCCCCCCCATGTATCTTGACATACATCAAATATTCTAGATAGTTTTATAGAATCCTTCGCCCTTAACCAGAGGCCCAAGTAAAATTTCTATGGTTACTTTTAGCGCATTTGTAGGCCACTTTAGATGGGATCCAATAGGAGGAGTAGTAAGCATAGATGGAAGTTTGAACCTTAGTGAAGATATCACAACTAGCAGTGAAAGCAAAGGATTTCATTATCCGGTTATCAATCTTCCTCTCTAACCTCTACAAAACAACCTCCCATAGTTCCTTAAGTAGGGCCTGAAAGGAAAATAGTATTCCCAAATAATTTGAACACTTTTCTTGGTTACATATAGGCCTAGCTTTGATTGGATAATCAATCAATGACTAGCTTAGAAATTTGTTTGTAATAAGAAGCTTTATGCCATTGAATGTTGGAATTCAAGGAAAGGTAAAAAATGTCCACAAAATCCATAATGTTACCCTAGGATGACCTATTTTCTAGAACATTGAGAATGGATTTACTTACAAAGTGGTTGTTGACTAGCTAGCCCACACTTGAGTTAAGGAGGGGAATCCTCTTAATCAAGCCTAAGCCTAGTTTGTAATTTGTTAGGTATCCCATTAACACTTTCAAAACCAATGCATAAAAGGTTGGAGTGAGTGGGAAACCTCTCCCGATGGATTGGAAATGCCACACCTTTTCAGACTTATATTGATTAATGGAAATTCAAGATGAAGATTTTAAAAATAGGATTTCCATTGCATAAATGAATAAATGTCCGAATCTAAGGGGATTTACTCATGGAAATGATGAAAAACAATTCAAGCCCATCATATTCCTTCAAGTTGATTTTGATCAAGAAGGCATCCACCACTAAAGTTTGGACCCATTCCATACCTTCCCAAACTACTATGACATCATCCACAATATATCACCATCAAATGAATCTCGTTTACTTTGATACATGATCTTATGCATAATATTCTTCAAGAACAAGGTCGCGGCCTTGGTTACTATCTTATAGGTAATGTTAAACAGGGTGATAGGTATTTTGTAGTGATAAGCTCGAGGTCACTACCCTTAGGAATGAATTTGATAATCCCTTGGTTGATCTCTACATTGAGAGAATGTTGGGTTAGTTCCTCTTTATATACCTATACCTGGTCCATCCCAAAAAATTCCCATGTCACCTTGTATAATTTACATGGGAATTCATCAAGCAGGGCCTTTTTCATCAGCCATCTCTTTGAGAGAAATGGTGATATCATCTAATGAAACAGATTGATCACATTCCATTTTCTATTTCACATAGATATGCATCTAATTCCAAGATTATATGGAAGAATATACTTCCTTGATCTTATACCCATCAAGATAATATAATGAATATTATATGTAATATTGAACAATGTTCCTCATAATGATATACATAATTCCCATCAAATAATTTAAGGAACATAAAAGGGCATGCCATCAGTCCATTTCATTCATGATATGACTACTTACCTCAAAGAGATCACTAATGAGAAATCCCTTGGGTTGGACGACTTCTTGTGTGAATTCTGCAAGGCCACAAGATATTCTTTTAGGAAATACCTACTCCAAGTATATAAAGAGGCATTGAACAAGAATTCTATTAGATCAGACATCAACCAAGGTTTTATCAAATTCAAAGGGAGTGTTGATTCTCCTTATATCATATAGTTATACTTCTCCAAAAAAATGCTTGTCTTCATAATCAAACTTGCAATGTTGGTCATGCATTTTATGAATCACTTCACTCATGCCATTGACACATGGTATCTTGGTTTTCTTTCCTTTCTTTGTGCCTTCTCACTTTGTTTTGAGTTCTTGTTTTCTAATATCCTCCACATGAATTCTTGGTTAATATCATAATATTCCTCATGATACAAGGCATAACCACCTAATTATTTGGTAATTGTATTTTAAAATTTGTAATTTTTGTATCATTCCTAGAACACCACTTGTCTAGCATTTGGACTTGTGTTATGCACTACACATAGTTAGAAATAGGAAAACATTGGCTTAGCAATACTAAAATCTCATGCTTGCTTCTATAACAGTGTTGTTGAGTAAATGGATTGACGCTTAACATTACAATCTTCCACATATTCTTTGGTTCCTTCTAATCTCTTTGAAAACTTGTGTTCTCTTTTAAGTTTCAACATCTTGAGCCTCCTTCCTATATGCATGAATTGTTGTTGGAAATATGGGTATTGTACATGTAGGCATGAAAGAGTTGGAATAACCAACATATTTGATATTGTTGCACGTGTTTGCAACCAAAGGAACATAAGCATTAGGCATAGATTTATCCTTGTAGTGTTATTCTCTTTAATAATTGCACACTTTTACTATATCCTTGGGGATTACCTATTTGACTCATTTTCAATGTTTCTATATTTTTGGTACACATTGATGTAGATATGACAAGAAGTTATGGGGAACTTTTGAAAATGTTATAGGTTAATGGTATTGATGTTGTCCCCTTGATCAAGAATGCGTTTATCTCCAATTTCTCGCAAGATTTGCATGGTGTCAAGGATCATGAAACACACTTAGAAATCATTTTAGTATCAACATCATTTCAACTTAAGAATTGCACTAGTGGGTTGTTTTGGGATGTTTTCTACATCAAATGCTTCTCCAACTGGTTGAATATTCCTATGTATGGGTATTTTACAAATGGAATTCACTACCTTAACTTCAACAAACTGAACTTAGTGTATCGCTATAATGTATTATTCATGATCAAGATCATGCACATGGGCGTTACAATCATTTCATTTCCTACATATCTTGCACCCCTATATTTCCAAGCCTAGGCAAAATATCGATGCCCTCCTTTGCAGAATCACTTCTCCCCATGGATTCAATCACAACAACAATTGAAAATTCCCTTTCTAAACAATGTTTATCAAAATTTCATAATCTTTTCATTGATTCCCACGATTCTTTTTTCTGTTCACTTTATCGATTCACTAGTGTCTTTGATCCACACTCCTTACACAAGTTTATGTGAAATTTTTTTGAAACTCATACCTTGGATATGAACCATGTGTAATATGATGTATGAAAGAGCACCTTATTAACAAAGTAATAGATAACAAAGAAGGAATTTCAAATTAGAAAACATATGTTATAATTTCTTCATCTCCATGCAAGGAAGGGAAAATAGAGGGAGACATGTCTTTTGGAATTCAATGATTGTGCAAATTTATCAACACAAATATATACATTTGGGTTATTGGAACATAAGATTTCACACAAATATTCTATGGTATCCAAGCTTCCACCAAGGTCTTGTATCAAATTCAATTTCAGCCATGTATCATTGAATGCCAAATTTGAGCCACCGGTTCCAGTGGGCTATGTCATTGGTAGCCTTGCCCCTCGTGACAATGAATTTTGTGCATGTTGTGATTTGGGAATAGTTGCATCTATTGGAAATTGATAACACAGTTTCAAAACTAACAAGACATTTACATGGAAAAAAGGCAATGAAGCATCAATTCAATGAGGCTTATGGGCACTAGGAATTAACAATGGTGAAGTGATGATGTAAAGAAAATGATCTAAAACAAAGGAATAAAATGACAAAAATGATGTCTTCTTTGGGGAATTGTTCAAATTGGCATGATCAAAGGAAAATAATGCAATTTCATGCAAGAACATCGATGTATTTGTGCCATTTAAGAGTGAAAATGTTGACAATTGGAAGAATTCAACATAAACTCTTGCAACCGACTAAAATAGTAGAAAAAGCAATTTGCAAACTATTCAAGACACTCCTTTTATGGTTGTAATATTTACGCAAAAATACACTTTTAGAAAGACATAATCCAAATTGAGAATCATTTTCATAGAGTCCTTATCTTCATCGGATGGCCAAGAATAAAGAAAATATGTAATAATTGGAGACAACATCCATAATCAATATAAAAACATGTTGTTACACAAGAAATTTCCAACTTTTGCAACTCAATCAACATTTCGAAAGACAAGTTGATAGAAGATGTTGAGATGTTCACTCCTTTAGAGGAGAGAATTGTGTCCTCTATTGTGGGATTTTTTGCACATATAAATGTTGGAAACTCACTAGTTGTTGGTTGGTTGGTTTAAATACTAATATATCCAAAGTATAAACTGCTCAATTTTCCTCTTTAAGATAATTCTCAATCGGAAACTGTAAATGGTGAAGAAGAAGAAGAAAATCACACCTATGGTTATTCTTAGAGGTCCTTCCTTTGAATTGATATTAATGGCCCTAGAGGAGGAATGGTTCAAATGATCCAGATTCCAAAATATTTTCAAACATACAACCAAAATAGCTTACTTGATTCCTATTGGAAAATCAAATCTTCTTCTGGAATAATCAAATAAATGCCTACTAACTATGAGTAGAAAATCAACTGGTCCTATGGAAGGAGGAACCGAAGACACCAACACCCCAATGTAGGAGGTAGACGGAGATTCGGAGATGACACCAAGCGAGGTAGGCATGAAAGACCCTGATCTCAAAGACATTGTGGAAAGGGAAGGAATAGATCTCCCGAACATCTTGGAGCAATGGAAAAAGCAAGGAGTAGACAATGTGCTAGCGGAACAACTAGATCATATCCAATACCTTTTCCTTCTAATGGAGGAATCAAAATCCAGAGTGATCAAGCATACGCACAGAGAAATAGGACACCTAGGAATCAAAGCAGGTGATGGAAACCCACAACATTCACCCAAGTAGACGAGCCGAAAGAAAGGCAGGAAATCAAACAACGTAGCCCTACAAGAACTAGGAGCCCTGCTGATAAATTCAGGTAAGATAAAAAATCTCTTTCCCAAATTCCCCCCACATGTTTAAATGAATATTATAACATGGAATGTAAGAGGCCTAAATAGCCCACGAAAGTAAAGGATCCTTAAAAATAGACTGAGGAAGGAACAATGTGACCTTTGTTTCATTCAAGAGACAAAATGCACTGTAGACAGAATGGAAACAATCAGTAAAAAACAATGGATCAAGTACCAGATGTTTGTTGTCGAAGGCCAACATATGGCAGGTGATATACTCACCTTATGGAACCCACATTCACTGAACCTACTAGCAGTTGAATCTACGAGATACACACTCTCGGTTAGCATGCAAATTATAGGTAACACCGAGGCAATTCTATGCACCAATGTGTATGGTTCCCAGAGGCTAGAAGAAAAAAGGAGAATGCTCTAAGACCTAGAAAATATAAAGGCTAGATCCTGCAACCTCCACTGGATCTTGGCAGGGGACTTCAATATAATCACGACACTTGCGGAGAAAAAAGGGGGCACGAGGAGACTGGATAGAGATGAGGAGGAACTCTCAGCTTTCATTGAGACAATTGAGATGGTAGACATCAAAACCAACAATGGCCAGTTCACCTGGAATAACAAATGAAGTAATCACTACCAAGTAGTTACAAGGCTAGACAGATTCCTGGTGTCAGAATCCATCATTTTGCAGGGACTAACCTTAGTCTGCAGCATCCTTCCATGGGCGGGTTCAGACCATTGGTCAGTCCAATTGGAAGAAAACTTCCAAACCACTCCGAAGAACAAACCTTTTATATTTGAGAAATTTTGGATTGAACATCCCACCTTCAAGGATCACATCAACCAATGGTGGCGGGAGGAATTACCAGATCAAGGGACAAGGATGTTCAAACTTTATAAGAGACTCAAGTACATCAAACACAAACTCAAAGAGTGGAACAAGGAAATCTTTGGGAACATAAACCAAGAAAAGAAAAAGATCAAATATAGAATGAGGATACTCCAGGAACTCTACATAGACGAGGGTTACACAGAGGATCAGAAAAGAGAAGAGATCCAAATGACCCAGGAATGGGAAGCAAGATGCCAACAGGAAGAAACTCTCTAGCGCCATAAGTCCAGAATCAGGTGGCTAAAGGAAGGGGAGCAGAATACCAATTTTTTTCATAGAACCACCATTTCAAGAAGAACCCACAACAAAATCTTGAAAATTAGGGATCAGGATGGGATCGAAAGAGAATCCCGCAAGGAAATTGAACATACACTGGTCAATCACTTCCAGGGGATAGCCTACGAACCCAACCAAGACAGAACTAAGTCCATACAAAGGATAACTGAGCACATCCCCAGGATGGTCACAGAGGAACAAAATATCAATCTAAACAAACTCATAACAAAGGAGGAAATCGACCAAGTGGTCTAGGAAATGCCCAATGGAAAGGCCCCAGGCCCAAATGGCTTCAGACTGGAATTTTTCAAATCCTACTAGGAAGTTGTTAAATATGATGTTTCTGGGGTAGTGGAAGACTCCAGACGTTCAGCCTCCATCCTGAAAGCGTTAAATGCCACAATGATCACTCTAATCCCAAAAGAAATGAAGCAAGGACCCTAGATAGCTACATGCTAATAGCTTTATGCAATGTTGTTTACAAGATAATCTCGAAAGTCATAGCCAATAGACTGAAACCACTCCTACCCACACTGATTTCACAGGAGAAGACGAGTTTCATAGAAGGAAGACAAATATTGGATAACATCATCCATGCCCATAAACTTATATACACGCTAAAAATACAAAAAAGAGGGGGGATGATAATCCAACTTGACCTGGTGAAGGCTTATGAAAAGATTATCTTGCATTATATGGCCAAAATGTTGGAAGCCTTTGGGTTTGAACAACAATGGATCAACTAGATTTTCAATCTTGTCTCAACGACAAGCTACTCGCTCCTAATTAATGGAGCCCCAACAAAACCTTTCTGGCCTTCGCGAGGCATCAGACAAGAAGACTCGTTGTCCCCCTTCCTATTCATTTTGATGATGGAAGGGCTCAACAGAAGTATAAAAAGCACAACTGCAGTAGTGGAACTAAAAGAAATCAAACCCTTTGAAGATTGTCCAACCTCCACACACCAACAGTTCGTTGATGACACCCTACTCCATGGCACACCCACGATCAAGGAAGCAAAAACCTATAAAATAATATTAGAAGACTTTGGGGAAGCCTCAGGGGCAGAGATCAACCACACAAAATCCATTATCTATTTCTTCAACACTAATCCTTCAATCCAAAGGAACCTAACCCATATTCTCGGGTTTGAAGGAAAAACTCTCCCAACGAAATACTTGGGAATTCCCCTGACGGACAGAGCTTGCAAAATGGCAACGTGGGAAGGAGTGATCAAAAAACTATAGGAGAAGGTAAAAAACTGGACTTACAAAGCTCTCAACCTAGCAAGGAGTATTATCCTCACTAAAGTGGTGCTACAAGCAATTCCGGTGTATATGATATCAGTGTTCCCTGCTCCCAAAGGAATACTACAAAAGATAAGAGCCATTCAAAGAGATTTTCTATGGTGAGGTGCTGAAAATAAAAAGAAATGGGCCCTTGTAGCCTGGGAGAAAGTTTGTCGACCAAAAGGAAAAGGATGCTTGGGGTTACAATATCCACGGGTAATCAACGAAGCCTACGGGGCAAAACTCTGGTGGAGATGGATCAAGGACAAATCAGTACCATGGACAAACATTTGGAAGGCCAAGTATGCCCCGAACATCAATGATCAAGACCGAATTCGACTCATCGGCACAAGGGAGGGATCAACCACCTGCAATCTCTCCTAGCACAACAAGAACTTGATTCATAAACACAGCTTCTGGGAATTCAGAAATGGTCAAACTGCCAGATTTTGGGAGGACGCATGGCAACAGGAACCCAGAATGGAAAATTCGGACAGGGAGTAGCTCCAACAGGAAATGACTACACAAGGAAAAACAACAATCCATCACTACTGGAAGCCAAGAAATGATAGAGACAGACGGAGGACCTGGGACAAACTCAATCCACCAAATAGAGACTGTATCGCAACTCTAGAGGAAGAGGTGGAAGAGGAATTGGGAAAAAGGAAAATTGCAATCTCAGAGGATGAGGACCAATTAAGGTGGGGTAGGGAAAATGTTGGGGAATTCAACTTAAAAGAAGCACGGTTTTACATCATAGACCAGGATGAAGAGGACCCAGTGCAACAGTGGGGAAAGATCTGGAGCAACCCCCAATGGCCAAAAATCAAAATGTTCAAATGGTTAGTTCTCCACAACCGAATTCTAACCTGGGAAAACCTCAGGAAAAGTGGTTATATAGGCCTTTCTGGTTGCCACCTCTGTCAAGCTAAGGAGGAAACAACCAATCACCTCCTCGATGAGTGCAGTTACATAGCAGAGCTATGGGATTGGGCGGCATGCATCTATCACCAATCCAATAGAATCTGGGGCAACATCAGTGCAACCATCAACAATTGGAATGAGAGCTACATCGAAAACGAAAAGGTGAAGCTCTATTGGAACCTAACATCGAGGATGATCATTTGGGCAATATGGAAGGAGAGGAATCGACGCATCTTCAGAAATGAAAGCCTATCGAAAGGAAAGCTCAAGGATGCAATTATCTCCTAAATACGATAAACAGTGCAGGGCCGTAACTGCAAGAAGGAAACAACGCAACTCACAGATCAGGACTCCCGCATCCTGTAGGTTTTTCGCCTAAAAGACAGGTGCAACAACACAACAGTAGGGCGGGATCCGCAACTCCAACTAGGAGACCGCAACTAGACCCCCCCTCCGTTAGGATTCCTCAAATTAAATTTTGGCAGGGTGGCAAAAGGAAACCCAGGAGCGGCAGGGATGGGAGGGGTGATCAAAGACAATGGTGGTAACATCATCCAACTGTATGCTGGAAGTATGGGAAACTCCACCAACAACACAAAGAAATTTGGAGCCCTAGAGCTTGCCCTTGAAATCCTAATGCACGAAAGGATGAAAAACACTATCGTGGAAGGTGACTCCACCCTGGTCATCAACACGACAAAGAGACTCCAAAACGATACAAGAGTGGGAAAGGTTCAGAGGCATTGGCACCCGACTCTCTCCCTATAGAAAATCCAGGAGCATCTTAAAACTTTGAACATAGTGGAGTTGTGTTGGGTTCGCAGGTTAGCAAATGGCTTGGTGGATAGACTAGCCAACGAGCGGGTCGACAAGGACGGTTCAGAACTAGACACTACCTGGCTCAGTCTCCCGAATGACCAACTCAGAACAGACTGCATCCAACTAGCAACAAAATATTGTGAAGGCAGGTTAAGAAAGGAAGGTCACATCGAGAAGGGAAGCGCAAGGACTGGCGGCAGGAAATCAAGAGCCATGAAGGATATGATTTTTGAACACTCGATCACCAATGACTATGCAGGATCAGCATAAACAACCAGTGGGGGTACGACAACAAGACCCTAGTGACAGAAAGAATTGTGGGGAAAGCACGTGGGAAAGTACAGACGGAAAACCGCATGCAACAAGTGACGTAAGGCATGAGGGAGTGACATGGTTAAGAATCGATCGTGCAGTCCAAAGTACAGGTATGAAGAGAAGCACAGTAGGATCTCAAGCGAGCAGGGAAAGGGATCAGCACAGGGATAAAGGCCGAGTCATCACGATCATACGAGTCACCACCGGGAAAAGGATGGGAGGGATCACCACTACAGACAAGCCATGATTGGAAGGACAAGATCGCAACAGGAGAAGATAAATAAGAGTAAAGACAACAGGGGTAACCACAAACAGAAGGAGCGCAATTGCAGGGAAAGGAAGAATCCATGTGGAGAGAGGCATAGGATGAGTAACCAACAAAGGAGTTGTGATAGACCAAACAGGATGGTGAGAATGAAGCGCACGCACAGAAAGAAGAATCAAGTTGGAAAGGAAGTTCTGAATAGTCCACGATGGGTGTCAAGAATGGATCAGTAGGAAAAATATGCAGAGGGAACCTTCCAAATTCTGGTTGCGCCGAAAGGAAAAGCGGCCATCACCCCCTGGGAAAAGGAAATCAAAGAAAAATGCAAAGGTAAAGCTTGGGATTCACTGGAATAGGAAGTGGACTGGGTAACTGATCCGAGGCCATGCAGCCTAGGGAAACTCTCTACCATAAAACAGTGGAGATGGCATGGCTAACTAAGATGATGATCGACAAAGTGAGTTTGGAAATGGAAGAAGCTAGGTGGGAGGACAACACGGATCACAAGAAAATGCTGGATTAAATATTGAGTCACCTCAGTAGCCTGGAAACTATTACCAAACTGCTAGTTGAGGTTGAGAAGGATCATAAATCCAAGATGGAGCGGTTAGCTACTCAATTTCACCTCTATCTGCATTATTTCCATCACATGGGCATCACACCAGCCGATGTACACGGTGATCCAGCCCACATTCGAAAGACTCGCACGATCTCCCAGAAGGAGAATAACAAGAACTGGGTGGATGACGGGAAGAAACACATCATTTTCATGGACGAGTGAACAGTTAGTTGAATGGTTAGTTTTGCCACTAGCCCCCATGCCTAGTGGGTAGTCTCTGCATATGTTTTTTATGTCTATGTTGCTTTTCCCTTTCAAACTAGTTATGGGGGGACTGGCCTAGTTTTCCCTGGTGGCAGACCAGTCCCACCCCTCGTACATTTTAGTAAGCGCAACTTGGGAACCCCTGGTCTAGTTTCCTACTAGGCAGGCCAGGAGGCCCCCCTTTTTTGCATCATAATCTATTCTACATTAATACAACTTCTTACACTGACTTACAAAAAACAAAATGAGTAGAAAATCAACTTAGGTAGACAAATTGAATCTACAATGATTAATCAAATTAACATCATAAATCCAATGACAATTCAATCCTTATATAATGAACACATGAAATGGGGATTTGAAATTAAAGATATTTGAACAATATTAGAGAAATAAATTACACAAATGTATACCTTTTGTTGGCACATGCCTATTTTGGGAGAAGAAAGTATATTTTGGGCACAGGCCTATTTTTGGAGAGAACGGTCTATTTTTGGGAGTGCACGCCATAGGTGGTGGAAAAGCAACATGCATAAAAATAAGGAAAAACAACATGTAGAAGAAGGAGGAAAAGCAACGTGACACGCATGCACACAAACCTATCCATGTTAGGGTTAGGTTTTTGGACAAGAACGTAATGGCTATGGGCCAGTAGAATAGTATAAATAAAGACCTAGGAGGTCTAGTAGAGGTTGGTTATTAGTTGATTGGTCAAGGATATATAGTGTTGGTCTGAATAAGCTAGATTTTGAGGGTTAGATCACATGATGTGGATCCTGGTGTGTTCTAGTCTACCTCACAGAGAATACTTACCCTCCTTTTTTATTGTAAGACTGAATATGTAATGTGCGCAATGCATATTTTCCAGAAGAACGAATAAAAGAGCATAAGAGACAAAACTTTGTGGACGTAGCCCTGAGGCGGTGAACCACGGTAAATCCAGTGTGATAATGTGTTTGAATGGTTGTTTTGATGTTATTTTATGTATCAGTTACATAATGAATTGTTACTTAACTAATCAAAGCATGCATGCATAGTAGATACTTTCATGCATGTAGATACTTTCCAAGAGACCCCTCTCATCTCTTAGATAAATATGGCAAGGTCCTTTACGCTATTCATTTCAAGTAAATACTTATTCAAATTGGCATGCTAAGTAATCCCTTTGAGATCATTGTGTTTTCTAGTATTATCCCCACTCATGTATGCCTTTAAGACTTATATTCCATGCTCAATGAAAAATTCAAGTGGTTCCCTATACATTCAGTTGTTACTAGTCAGTAGCTTTCCACCTCCATGGTTTCCTTGATTTTTATCTCCCCTTGAATTATCAACACCCATGCTATTACAATTCATAGAATGGGAGTTTGGTTAGGTCACATCTAAGACAATGAAAATCATACTCTATTCTCATCATTATGCTGACACGTTCATTCAAGATCCCGATCATTTACAATTTTTCAGTTGGTTTTGTCAAATGCATTTCTGCATTTTCATTGGCCCATCATCTTCCCAAATATTAGTAGACCATATACATTCCAACCCACCATTTTCCTACCTCGAAGAATACCCATTGAAAGGAGGCTCCTCTCTCTAATAACTATCTTTACTTGTGCATCCCATGGCATATCCATTCACTTATACCACTGGGGAACCCATCTCTATGTTGGTACATTCAACCCAAAATATTTTACACTATTTCATTCATTGGTAATTGTATAAGGCACTAATTTTCTAGAAGAAGTTACATCCATTCCCTTACACTCAATGGTAGCATTTCACCGAGAAATAGTCCTTGTCACCCTTGGTCAACACATTCACATCGATTCACCCACGTCTACATAATCCTAGTTGTTTTTCATCACCTCATGTATCCCAATACCCATCACTGTGATCCCCAAAGTTGCCACTAGCTGTAACACACCCACTTCATGTGACTAAAAATTTTCAGCTTTTCCTTCTCTTCTCCGAGGAACAGAATCCCCGAGTTCCTATGGGGCCTGTTGCAGATCCAATCATCCCTTATCCATACCTATATGATCATCGATGATGACCACAGGCCTTACCGAAGAGGTGCTCCCGACTTTCACGATTCAGGAAATTGCAAAGCATGTATTCTTGGTTCCCTGGCTTTCGAGGTGCCGAAACCCGAAGGGAACCAACAATTCGTCACAATTAATAATGCCTTGGATTGAATCCTGGCACTCCACCTTTTGGGGTTTCGCATACCGGGTTTTCCTGGTATAAGAGGGCAAGGTTCTCCTACCCTTCTCTTTTCTGGGTGTCAAAACACCGAAGACCCTATATCCGCCAAACTCTTTTCGGGGTTTCATCCATCGGAATTTCGTGTCTAGCGAACATGAGGAGAACTGACCTTTGGAGATCCCAGGTACCGAAACGCCGAAACACCAAAACCATGTGTGCTAATCCATTTCAAGATTTCACCTATCGGGATTTCGCGATATGCGAGGATAGGAGGGTTTCACACCTAGGTTTCTCGGGAGCCGAAACTCCGAAACCTCATAACCTATCCACACTCTATCATTTCAGGATTTCGTAAGTTGGGATTTCGGCTTACGCAAAGACAGGAGATCTCGCATCTAGGTTTCCCGGGAGCCGAAACTTTGAAACATCCAAACTCTAGACACGCTATGTCATTTCGGGGTTTTGCAAGTCGGGATTTTGGGACTAGCGAGTACAAGAGACTTGCCTCTAGATATCCCGGGTGCTGAAACATTGAAACAATAAATACTAGTCATGCTATACCTTTTTGGGGTTTCATACTTCGGGCTTTCGCGACTGGTGAGTACAAGGGATCTTACCCTTAGGTATCTCGGGTGTCGAAATACTGAAACACCATAACTCTAGACATGCTCCACTATTTCGGGGTTTCCTCCATCGGGATTTCGGGATGTGCGACGACAGGAGGTCTCACACCTGGGTTTCTCGGGAGCGGAAACACTAAACTCTAAACATGCTCCACTATTTCGGGGTTTCCTCCATTGGTATTTCGCAATGTGCGACGATAGGAGGTCTTGCACCTAGGTTTTCCAGGAGCCGAAACAACAAACTCTAAACATGCTCCACTATTTTGGGGTTTCCTCCATCGGGATTTCAGAATGTGTGACGACAGGAGGTCTCGCACTTGGGTTTCCCGGGAGCCGAAACTATGAAACATCCAAACTCTAGACACGCTATGTCATTTCGGGGTTTCGCAAGTCGAGATTTCGAGACTTACGAGTGCAAGGGAACTCGCCCTTGGGTATTCCGAGTACCAAAACACCGAAACACTGCAATATCGAGATCTAAGAGAACCACTCTCCCTCATGCAGGGTTTTAAGACTTAAGCCATAAAATCCTCCTTCGGGTTCTTAGGTAACTTTCACCAGGTTCGAAGACCATACTGAAAGGTCTTCTTAAATCACCGAGCTTATTAACTTTTGTGACAGGTAAGGAAAACTCAGAGGTTTACTAAGACAGTAGTTCTTCCCAGGAACTTACCTCGGCTCTGGAATGTAAGGGAACGGTCCTGAAAGGGTGTCCCTATAGGGAAATCTATCCAGGGCATCATGTGAGACAAATAAGGGAAACAAATCTCCTGAGAACAGACTTGAAAACTAAATTCGTTCAAATACATATAGCTATTTCTATATAAACCGAATGTGGTCATTCCAATATACGCATGTAACCACCATTTCTGATCAAAACACCATGCAGACATTTCTACACAAAATCCATTTATAAGTAATCAAACCATGAGCATACATTCCAAGATATTCAATGCAAGACACAAGATATAAACACTTATCAAAAAACACTAGGTGATGCAACTGCTGAGAGGGGTGCTTGTTTCCACCCAACCGTAGGCTCAGTGATTCCGAATGGATTTACCACTAGCCACCCTCGAGCTTAGACCATGATGCTATGAGACTGAGTCTCTGTTCATCAAAAGTCAAGAACGAAGGTTACTCCCTTCTTCTCTGCTTATCCATCACTCTGTATACTTTTTCCAGAGTCCTTCTGATTTCTCCCCTCTTGCAATCTCTGTCGCCTCTGTCCCCCCCCTTCCACACCTCTTTCATGCCTTTTCTTTTCCAGCGAGGTTGTGTGTGGCACGAACTTCCCCACAGTGGTCAGTTCTGAGGCTTCCACGGATGGGCGGTTCACCCCCATCCCTCATTAATTCATGAGGAGCCTCTTCACCTACCAACCTGGTGAGTAATTCCTTTCGGGGCCAGTGAGCCGCTCTTGATCTTCGGGCCAGTGAAGACCAAATACGCTATTGGTTTCAGTGGAATTTAATGCCACCATTCCAGGTGCCTTCCACCACCTTTCATCAGCCATCGTGGTCTCTTTTCAGAACATCCCCCTCCCAGCAGTCCTGCAACATATATTCATAACAGTATTTACATTCGTCGACCTTTTATACTAAGGTCCATTCAAAATCACACATTCACATCTTTGAGTCTACCATAGTTCTTGGCCAGTATAATTATTTTTACAGACTGGGGGAAACAAGGTGTTACAATTCCCTCCCCCTTAAAGGAACATCGTCCTCGATGTTATATCTACTAATATGACATGTATGTACAGAGGTAAACAAAATCGAATATGCTTGTTTCATTGCATCCTCCATTTCCCATGTAGCATCATCTGGGCCAAAATGTCTCCACTGCACCTTAACCTGTGAAATGGTTCGGTTCCAGACTGGGGTTTCCTTTCTGTCCAGTATGCATTGAGGTTTTGGTAGGAATTCTCCCTCTGGTTCCACCTAGATCACAGAGCAGTCAATTATATTATTAGAATCATGTACATATTTATTCAATAATGAAACATGGAAAACATTA
>SNQJ01S0004449.1:127507-145890 GCA_010110895.2 Picea sitchensis | reverse complement strand
ATGGTCCATCCCAACAAAGTCCCATGTCACCTTGTATAATTCACATGGGAATTCGTCAAGATGGGCCTTTTTCATCAACCATCTCTTTGAGGGAAGTAGTGATCTCATCTAATGAAACATACTGATCACATTCCCTTTTCTATTTTTCATACATATGCATTCAATTGCAAGAATATACGGAAGAATATATGTCCTTGATGCTATTACCATCAAGAGAATATAATGAATATTATACATAATAATGAAGAATGTTCCTCATAATAATATACATGATTCCCATCAAAGCATTTAAATAACATCAAAGGGAATGTGATCAGTCCATTTCATTCATGAGCTAACTGCTTACCTCAAAGTGATCACTAATGAGAATTCCCTTGGGATGGATGACTTCTTGTGTGAATTCTAAAAGGCCACAAGGGATTTTGTCAAGTGATACCTACTTCGAGTATACAAAGAGGCATTGAACAAGAATTCCCTTGGAGCATACATCAACCAAGGTTTTATCAAATTCAAAGAGAGTGGTAATTCCTTTTGTATCATATAGTTATACTTATCCAAAAAAAATGCTAGTCTTTGCAATCAAACTTGCATTGTTGGTCATGCATTTTATGAATCACTTCACTGATGCCACAGACACTTGGTTTCTTGGTTTTCTTTCCTTTATTTGTTCCTTCTCACTTTGTTTTGAGTTCTTGATTTCTAATATCCTCCACAAGAGTTATTGGTTAATATAATAGTCTTCCTCTTGCAACAAGGCATAACCACCTAATTTTTTTGTAATTGTATTTAAAAGTTGTGATTTTCGTATCATTCCTAGAATACCACTTGTTTAGAATTTGGACTTGGGATATGCACTACAAATAGTTCGAAATAGGAAAATATTGTCTTAACAATACTAAAATCTCATGCTTGCTCCTATAATAGTGTTGTTGAGTGAATTCCTTAACACTTAGCATTGCAAGATTCCACATATTATTTGGTTCCTCCTACTGTACTTGCAAACTTGTGTGCTCTTTTCAATTTCAACATCTTGAACCTCCTTCCCATATGTATGATTTTTTGTTGGAAATTTGGGTATTGTATACGTAGGCATGAAAGAGTAGGAATAACCAACATAGTTGATATTGTCGCATGTGTGTGTGGCCCAAGGCACATAAGCATTAGGTATAGATTTCTCCTTGTAGCGTTATTCTCTATTAAGAATTGCACAATTTTTCTATATCCTTGGGGATTACCTATTTGACTCATTGACTCATTTATGCATCAAATGGTTCTCCAAGTGGTTGAATATTCCTACTTATGGGTATTTTATAAATGGAATTCACTACCTTAATTTCGATAAACTAAACTTAGTGCATCACTATAACATATTATTCATGATCAAGATCTTGCACATGAACATTACAAGAATTTAATTTCCTGCATATGTTGCACCCATGTATTGTCGGGCTTAGGGATAATATCGATGCCCTCCTTTTCATAATCACTCTCCCCATGGACTCAATCACAACAACAACTGAAAATTCCCTTTCTAAACAATGATTATCAAAATTACATCATTTTTTCATTGATTCTCATGATTCTTTGTTCTATTCACTTTACTGGTTCACTAGTGTCTTTGATCCACACTCCTTATGCAAGTCTATGTGAAAAATATTTTCAACTCATACCTTGGACATTAACCATGTGTAATAGTATGTATTAAAGAGCACCTTATTAACAGAGTAATAGAGAACAAAGAAGGAATTTCAAATTAAAAAACATTTGTTAGCATTTCTTCATCTCCAAGGAAGGGAAAATAGAAGGAGACATGTCTTTTGGAATTCAATGATTGTGCAACTTTATCAACAAAAATATATACATTTGGGTTGTTGGAACAAAATATTTCATGTAAATATTCTATTGTAGCTAAGATTCCACCAAGGCCCTGTATCTAATTCAATTTCAGCCATGTATCATTGAATGCCAAATTTGAGCCATTGGTTCTAGTGGTCCATTTCGTTGGTAGCCTTGCCCCTCGTGGCAATGAATTCTATGCATGCCATGCTTTGGGAATAGTTGCATCTATTGGAAATCGATAACATAGTTTCAAAACTGACAATATATTTACATGGACAAAAGGAAATGAAGCATCAATTCAATGAGGCTTATGGGCACTTGGAATTAACAATGGTGAAATGACGATGTAAAGAAAATTTGAAGCAAAGGAATGAAATGAAAAAAATGATGTCTTCTTTAGGGCATTGTTCAAATTGGCATGATCAAAGGAAAATAATGGAATTGCATGCAAGAACATGGATGTATTTGTTCCATCTAAAAGTGAAAATGTTGACAATTGGAAGAATTCAACATCAACTCTTGCAATAAATTGAAAGAGTAGAAAAAACAATTTGCAAACTATTCAAGAAATTGGTTGTAATATTTACGAAAAAAATACACTCTTAGAAAGACATAAGACAAATTGAGAATCAATGTCATAGAATCCTTGTCTTCATTGGATGGCAAAGAATAAATAAAAGATGCAATAATTGGAGACAAATTCCATAATCAATGTAAAAACATGTCGATACACGAGAAATTGCCAACTTTTGTAACTCCAATCAACATTTGGCAAAGCAAGTTGATAAAATATGTTAAGATGTTCACTCCTTTAGAGGAGAGTCTTATGTCCTCGATTGTGGGATTTTTTGGACATATGAAAGTGGGAAACTCCCTAGTGGTTTGTTGGTTGGTTTAACTACTAATATATCCAAGGTCTAAACTACTCAATTTCCCTCTTTAAGATAATTGTCAATTGGAAAATATGAATTGTGAAGAAGAAGAAGAAGAAAATCACACCTATGGTGATGCTTAGAGGTCCTTCCTTTGAAGTTCTATTTAAGCACCCTAGAAGAGGAACGGTTCAAATGATCCACATTCCAAAGGATTTGCAAACATACAATGAAAATAACTTACTTGATTCCTATTGGAAAATCAAATCTTCTTCTTGAATAATCAAATAAATGCCTACTAACAATGAGTAGACAATCAACTTATGTAGACAAATTGAATCTACAGTGATTAATCAAATTAACATCATGAATCCAATGACAATTCAATTCTTATATAATGAACACATGATATGGGGGTTTGAAATTAGAGATATTTGAACAATATTAAAGAAATAAATTACACAAATGTATACCGTCCACGTGCTTAATGATGACTTTCTTTCTTAATGAAGGAGTTCCTCTCCACTAACTTCACTTACACCTTAATCCTCATAAGATTTCATCTATCCTCCAAGGTCTAAGAAAAATGGATGCTCAACA
This sequence comes from Picea sitchensis, assembly GCA_010110895.2. NCBI lineage: Eukaryota > Viridiplantae > Streptophyta > Pinopsida > Pinales > Pinaceae > Picea > Picea sitchensis. The sequence goes on along the minus strand of SNQJ01S0004449.1, from coordinate 142,579 downwards.
CAAAAAGCCCTCAAAATTCTCAGGCAATGGAAATTTCCAACATAATCCTACTTATGATCAAGTGCCCTTTCTCTCTACCCCTCACCTCTGATTTATATGGAAGAATGGTGGTTTACTAAGAGAAGGATTTTCTTAGTAGGGGTTGAATGAGAGCCATAAAAGTAGCATCATGATATTCACCCCTCTATGAACACAAAAATCACACACACACACACACACACACACACACACACACATCCCAAAATCTAAGGTTGTTCTAATCTTTTAGGCCATAAGGTGAGATCATATCCTTGATCATATGTAGAAATAAGGGAACTCACAATTGGTAGGTAAACTAGGACCTTTTAAGGGGAAAATGTGATTTTACAACAACTTATATGGAGTGAATGGATCATTAAAAACCATAGATAATGATTCAAATGAGGACAAGTGGTGCAAATGGATAAACACCCAACTTGGTACAAGGTGAAAAAATTGTCATGATAAAAAATTCCCCCTAATGTGTGAGGTCAATAGGGTAGTGAATGGATGAAACACATTATGCAATTTGTCTTCAAGGAATGAGATTTCTAGTAGTTGGACCATCAAGGCACTATAGTCATCAGTTTGTAAGAACATCAAAAAAAACATGAGGCATGGTTAGCAATATCTCTCAATCCCCGAGGTGAGCATACCCATGCTCAGGTGAAAAATAGGCATGGTCACCAAATAAAGTATAGTATGGATCCATAGGATATACAAGATTTAATGGTCATGAAAAATACACAATGGATTTATGTAGGTAACAAATTGATCATGACCATGAAAAATACATAGTGGATTCATATCTAAGTACATCAAAGAAAAATTAGCTAGTGGAGACAAGTTGAAGTCCACAAAGTAATGAATATTAGAAGTAGAGTATAAATTACATCACTAGCACATAAACAAATCAAAGTTGAACTAGATCTAGTATACCAATAGCAAGGTAAATGGCATCAAATGTAGATGCAATAAGCTCCCAAGGTCATAAAACATGTGCCATCATATATGAATCTACACCATGTGAATAAATGTATCAAATTCAAGTAGGGGAGAAACTAGAAAGTCATCAATCAATGATGGAAATTGTTTCTAACCATGAGGTATCCTACCGACAATGAAAATGGGAACAAAGGTAAAAAGTGCATTCCTTCAAAGTGCAAATAAATGCACATAGGTCAAATACCAAAAGCATAATCCAATGAGGGACTATTGATGCAAATCCATTGTTGAATGTGAGGAAACCTACTACCGATTACAAATGGAACTAAATTAATTAGGGGCCTCTAAGTGACAACCCTAGAGTAACAATTTAGAGTTTCTAGGAGTTGACTCATCAAGGAAAGTCAATAATGAATCCCTTCATTTGGCATGAGGTGAAAAATGATGATGATTTTTTGAAAAGTAATCCACCATGTACAACTCTCTACTACACCAAATGCATAGAGAAATACCTAGAAATGCATTAAGATAAATGATCTATTAATGGATAAAAGCATGATCACTAACTCAAAAATGGTTGACATAATCATCCAGCGAGGTTGAATCTAAGGCATAATTTTTCACATAATTAGATATATGAATATTAATATGTAAATTTTAACCATGTGTGTGAATTGTAAGAGATTATACATGATGATCATTGAATATTTGTGTTGAAATGAAACCAAGTTTTAAGAAAAAAACATTACTTAAGCAACCTGCACCTAAAAAATATGAGCAATAGCTAAAATGCACCAAAAAGAACTCTAAATTACTGATGCATTTTGATTAAATATTATCCTAAGTGGTGCAATATGGCCAAAATTAGTTTAATTGATTTGTAAAATTCTGTGGATATTCCACTGGAAGAATTCATCTGTAATGTCCCCCACCTCTTGATGAAGAGGTTATGAGAGACTCAATAGTCTAGTTGTCCCCACTAGACTATAGTCTCATATCATGGGGACAAAGACAACCCAAAGCAATTACCTAAGCACAATGTTATAATATTAAGTTGACTTTGGGAAAAAAGGTAAACTAAATGAAAGAAAAGAACATGTGTGGAAAAGATAGGAGTTGACCCTCGGGGTTAACTAGCTCAACAGATAAATAGATCAGGGATATAAAAGAAAGGAAGGGTGCACTTCTCACTCATTCTGGATTATTATTACATTTTTCATTTGGGCTCTTGAGCACAAAGAAGTTTTGAGGGTTTTAAGATTACAAACCCTAGAGATCAATTCGGTGGTGAAAGAGCCCACCTATATTGATCCAAGATTGGTCCTGGGGGTGCAATAATCCTCCCTCTCCATTCTACAACAGTTACAGGTACCATCTACAAGCAAAGGAAGAAACAATGCACAACCTAGGGGGTTTCCAACAAGGGGGGCGCACCATCTGAAGAAGAAGAGTTCGATCTAGGAAGTGGAGAAGGATTTTGGGCATAAAGACTTCTGGGTTTTCCTTGTATGGCTTAGGCCATTATTTCTAGCCTGTTTTGGAGGGGCTTTAGTTGCCATATGATTTATTAGAGAGTGGCATGAGTTGGAGAGAAGGAGGGCTCACTACAGAACATGGTTTCATCTATTTGGAGGATCTGATCTTCATTATTTAGCTGGAGACTTCATCAAGGGGTTTGTATTTCCCTGATCTACCTTTCCATCCAGTTTCATAGCATTTGGAGGTCCCTAGCAGTGAGGCCGAAATATTGTGTCTCTTCAGTCATCCAAGAAGGCGCAACATTATTTGAGGTTTCAACTATTAGAGGAGAATATCTTCATCATTCATCCTGAGACTTCATGAGGGGGTTTGTCTTGCCCTGATCTATTATTCCATCCAGATTCAGAGTATTTGGAGGTCTCTAGCAGTGAGGCCGAAATATTGAGTATATCCATCTATCCAGGAGGTCGCAACTCAACTAGGGGGGTTTGGATCCGACTCTTGGAAGGAAATAAATCAATCTTCTGATTTCATCGGTTCATTGTATTGCCTTTGGAGGATATTATCCTCAGTATTGAGCATTTTGTAGCAGCTATTATTCCAGTTGGATATTATTATTGGTATTCTTCCAGATCTGCAAATCTATTGTATCAAGATCTCTCTATTATCTAAATAAAGGTCAGATCTGAGCTATTTGGTTCCATATTGGTGTTTCTTATTGTATATTGTCATTTCCTTATGTTATATGTTCAAATCTATGTCTACATTCTTTGATATCATAAACACAAACCCTACTCCGCAACTTCATGAAGTAAACCTGCAAGCACACAACTAAATAAGCAATAAACATTGAACAGTTAGTGTTTCAAGCAAAAAATTGGCTTGGGAACATTATAGTGGTATCAGAGTGTTGATCCTCCTAGCCATTGGGGATTATCACATGCATAAATTCAATGGTATCTATATGGGAAGATGCAAAAAGAAGATAGGTGAACCATAGGCAGAGATGGAAGGTTCATGTGAGGACAATGAGCCACAAGTTTTAGTAGGTATTGCAAGGGAGTTGCAAAACTCCACAAAGCACACTCAAAGCACACTTGAGCACCATCTATAAGAGAACCAAGAAACAATGCGTTGGGGGCAGTTTGAAATGAGAAAGACCTTGGAAAGAATAAATTTAAACCAGGAGAATATTGCACAACTCCTATTACGGATAACCCATGTAGAGAAGGGACCAGGAATATATGCAAACAAAGAGGCCAGTGCTTCTCATGGGGGAACTAGACCTCATCAAGAACAACGCTTCCATTACTACACTGAGGGGCAGAGTTTTGGAGGAGGGGCTTCTAAGGGGCTAACACATAGTAGAGAAACCCCTAGACCCTACCTACCTACATTTTTGGATAGCCAGCCACAGCACAACCACCATGATGAGATTGAGGACAATTTTGAGGAATATGCCAAGGAATATGAATCACTGAGTGTGGGATTAAGAATACAGGTCACATTGGACCAATATTGTGGGATCAAATTTAGGGGTAAACCCAAACAATATCACTGGAACAACAATGAATTGGAGTGCAGGGCAGGTAAGATGGAGATCCCATACCTTGATGGGTCTTCCAAGGTGACTGCACAAGATTGGGTCCATAAGCTTGATACCTATTTACAACTTAACCCGATGAGATAGATGGACTCCATCAAATTTTCCACCATTTACTTGGAAGGCAAAGCTCATGACTGGTGGTACCATGGGTTAACTACGTGGGGCCATAACCAGATTATTGCTTACACATAATTCACTCAGAAGCTTATTGACATGTTTGACTAGGGGGATCCAGAGCTACATTTTAGGGAGCTCACACAGCTTAGGAAGACAGGGTCAAGAATTTTAATCCTACCAACTTACAGAAGGATATATGGAAAACTAGGGACTTGGGAGTAGCAACAAAAATGAAATTTACCCTGTACCTCCCATAAACCAAGGAGGAAGATACCAAAGGGGGTTTGACCGAGGAAAAGATAGGATGGATGAGACTACTAGGAGGGAATTAAGAAGGAAACAATTGTGCTTTACATGCAAAGAGCCTTGGGATCCAACACACAAATGCATGGGTAAAGGCAAGGCTCACTACATTGAAGTGATTTCTGATGATGAGGAGGAAGAATATTTCGACCATATACAGAACATGGAGGAAAATCCCACAGAGAATGAATATGAGGAGGATGCAGGTCACGACCTTACAACAGACAAGAAGGTTATGATAGCATCAATTAGTGGGGTACCTAAATTCAACACCTTCAGGATGAGAGGAGTGCTATAGGGGCATAAAGTTTCATTCCTCATTGATGGGGCTGCTTCACACAACTTCATTGATTCAACTCTACTGCAAAGAAGACATATACCTATAGTTGAATTTGAAGGATTTTGTGTGGAGGTAACAAGGGGACACACTATGCCTTGTGACATGTATATTCAAGGAATGAAAATTACATTGGGCATGCATGATTTGGCACAAGATTTTTATGTAATGGATCTGCCAGACACTAACATCATCCTTGGAGTTCAATGGCTTAGTACATTGGGGCAAATCACTACCAACTACAAGACCATGGAGATGTCTTTCATGGAGGAAAATGGGAAAAAGGTAGTACTCAGGGGTATGACAGGAAACACACCTAGAGTGGTGACAACAAAGAGCATGGAGGTGATATTTAGGAGGGAGGAAATTGTGTACGGAGCAGAATATAGAATATTGGTTCAGGTGGATAAGAAAGGGGACACTCATTACTCTCCAGATATTCAAAGAACCATTGATAGGAAAAACAAGGTCTTTGAACCCATTCCTCTAGGAGCACCACCAGATAGGGGGTTTGAGCACATCATAGAATTGGAAGAGGGAGCGAAGCTTGTCATATCCACTCCTTCCAGGAACCCAAAGAAGTATAAGGACAAGATTGAAAAGGATATCAAAGAACTATTAGATATGGGCCACATTAGGCCAAGTTCCAGTCCTTTTGCATCTTCAGTGGTGTTAATGAAAAAGAAGGATGGGACAATGCACATGTGCATTGATTACAAGGCATTGAATAATAAGACGATCAAGAAATGATACCCCATCCCTAATATTGATGAGCTATTCGATGAGCTTCATGGGGTTGTATAATTCACAAAGATAGACTTACGCTCTGGCTATCATCAGATAAAAATGAGGGAGAAAGATGTACCCAAGACCGCTTTCAGATGTCATTATGGTCACTATGAGTTCTTGGTAATGCCCTTTGGGCTAACTAATGCACCAACCACATTCCAATATTGCATGAATCATGTATTTAACAAGCAATTAAGGAATTTCCTCTTAGTCTTCTTTGATGACTTGTTGATCTACAATAAAACATGGGAGGAGAATCTACAACATGTAGAAAAGATTTTTGCCATCATGGAAGGATAATCTCTATATGCTAAATAATCCAAATGTGAATTTGGGATGACAGAGGTTCTTTATTTGGGACACACCATTGGGGTGAAATAAGTACAGGTACACCAAGAGAAGATACAATCTATACTTGACTGGCCAATACCTAGGACCCTCACCGAACTAAAGGGGTTTCTTAGTATCTGCTTCTATTACAAGAGGTTTGTCAAAGGCTTCTCTCAACTTTGCGCACCTTTGATCGATTTGACCAGGAAGGGTGCATTCAAGTGGAGTCAAGAGGCATAATTGACTTTTGACAAGATGAAGAAGGCAATGAGCACTTTTCCAGTATTGGCTCTACCAGATTTCTCACAACCCTTTACAGTGGAGTGTGATGCCTCAGGGGAGGGAATTAGATAAGTGCTTATGTAGAATAGGCACCCTATTGTCTATGAGAGCCAAAAAATAAGGGGTCTTGAGCTTCTCTATACCATCTATGACAAAGAGATGTTATCCATCATGCATGCATTGGCTAAGTTTAGGCAATGATTGGTTGGGGAAAAATTTGTTGTGAGGACAGATCACAACAACCTCAAGTACTTTCTGGATCAAAAGGACTTAAATGAGAGACAACAAAAATGGGTTAGAAAGATCTAGGATTATGACTTTGACATTGAGTTTTTCAAAGGGAAAAATAATGTAGTGGGGGATGCCTTATCCAGAATACCATCGATTTATGCTATGACCGAAATTTCAGTTGACTGGAAGGCCCACCTTTTGGTGGAATACTCGAAAAACAGGTTTCCATGTAACTTGATGGATGGGTAGATACAAGATGAAAACTTCAATATTGTGGACAACATCATATATCAAAAGGGCCGAATCTTCTTGGTTTCTAAGTCCACCTTTAAAACCAGAGTGCTACAAGCATGTCATGATTCACCAGTAGCAAGACATCAGGGGTTTGTCAAAACATATAGGAAAATAAGTGAAAGATTCACATGGAAGGGCATGAAGGAATGTGATGTGCCTCATCAAGGAGTTCACCACTTGTCGGGTGAAAAAGGATGAACACACTCATCCAGCTGGGTTACTGCAACCACTTCCCATTCTTGAGCATAAATGGGAAATTATATCCATGGATTTCATCGCGGTATTTCCCAAGGCCCAGGACAAGGATTGCATTTTTGTGGTGGTGGACAGGTTAACCAAGTTTTCTCACTTTTTATCCATTGCCACAGATTACAGTGCAACAGAGGTTGCATATTTTTTCTTTAAAGAGGTTTTCAGGTTGCATGGTTTACCCAAAACCATTGTGAGTGATAGGGAAAACAAGTTCATGAGCACCTTTTGGCAGGATCTATTCAGGTTTGTAGGTATGACCTTAACCCCCAGTACTACCTATCATCCTCAAATTGATGGCCAAACGAAGATAGTCAACAAGTGGGTTGAAGGCTACCTTCGGAATTATGTTTCAGGGAAACATAAGGCATGGGTTAAGTGGCTTCATTTGGGAGAATATTGCTACAACACCACCCATCACATGTCTATTGGTATGTCACCTTTCAGGGCCTTATACAGGTATGATCCCCTCTCCTTTGTGGAGATTGTCTTTGGTGACAACATGGATCCTATGGTTCAGGATTGGATTCAACAGAGTCAAGATATAATCAGATAGCTTAAATACCACTTGAAAAGGGTACATAATCAGTAAAATTTACAGGCATATAAGAACAGGGTGGAGCGCACATTTGAGGTTGGTGATTTGGTTTACTTGAGGCTTCAACCATAAAGACAAGCATCCATTAATAGGAGTGGCACAGAAAATATCCAACCTCGATTATTTGGAACATACATGGTAAACATAAAGGTGGGGTCTGTGCCATATGAACTTGATCTACCACAGGGCAGAAAAATACACAATGTCTTTCATGTATCATGCTTAAAGAGAGTCATAGGTAAACACATCCTTCCTATTGAGGAACTACCACCTTTCGATGAAGAGGGGAAATTGATACTGATTCCAGAAGAAATATTAGAAGTAAAGGAGAAGAGGTTAAGGAAGAGGAGCATCAAGGAATACTTGGTCAGGTGGAAGAATTTACCTATATAGGATGCCACTTGGGAAAGTGAGCAGGTTCTTCAGGAGACAGGTTCATAATTGCTTGTGGGCAAACAATTTCTAGCAGGGGATACCGTAATGTCCCCCACCTCTTGATGAAGAGGTTATGAGAGACTCAGTAGTCTATTTGTCCCCACTAGACTATAGTCGCATGCATCATGGGGATAAATACAACCCAAATCAACTACCTAAGCACAATGTTATAATATTAAGTTGACTTTGGGAAAAAATGTAAACTAAAGGAAAGAAAATAACATGTGTGGAAAAGATAGGAGTTAACCCTAAGGGTTAACTAACTCAACAGATAAATAGATCATGGGCATAAAATAAAGGAAGGGTGCACTTCTCACTCATTCTATATTATTATTACATTTTTCATTTGGGCTCTTGAGCACAAAGGAGTTTTGAGGATTTTGATATTATAAACCCTAGAGATCAACTCGGTGGTGAAATATCCAACCTATCTTGATCCAAGCTTGGTCCCAGGGGTGCAATACTCCTCCCACGCCACTATACAATAGTTACAGGTACCATATACCAACAAAGGAAGAAATAGTGTGCATCCTAGGGGGTTTCCAGCTAGGGGGGCGCACCATCTGAAGAAGAAGAGTTCGATCTAGGAAGTGGAGAAGGATTTTGGGCATAAAGACTTATGGGTTTTCTCTATATGGCCTAGGCCTTCATTTGTAGCCTATTTTGGAGGGGGTTTAGTTGCCATATGATTTATCAGAGAGTGGCACGAGTTGGAGAGAAGGAGGGCGCACTACAGAACATGGTTTCATCTATTTGGAGGGTCTGATCTTCATTATTCAGCTGGAGACTTCACTAGGGGGTTTGTCTTGCCCCGATCTACCTTTCTAGCCAGTTTCATAGCATTTGGAGGTCCCTAGCAGCGAGGCTGAAATATTTTGTCTCTTCAGTCATCCAGGAGGGTCCAACTCAGTTTGAGGTTTCCGCTATTGGATGAGCATATCTTCATCATTCAACCTGAGACTTCAGGAGGGGGTTTGTCTTGCCCAGATCTATTATTCCAACCAGTTTCATAGTATTTGGAGGTCTCTAGTATTGAGGTCGAAATATTGAGTATATCCAGCTATCTAGGAGGGCACATCTCAACTCGGGGGGTTTGGATATGACTCTTGGAAGGAAAGAAATCAATCTTGTGTTTTTCATCAGTTCATTGAATTTCCTTTGGAGGATATTATCCTCAGTCTTGAGCATTTTGTAACAGTTATTATTCCAGTTGGATGTTATTATTGGTATTCTTCCAGATCTACAGATCTATTGTATCAAGATCTCTCTATTATCTAAATAAAGGTAAGATCTGAGCTATTTGGTTCCATATTGGTGTTTCTTATTGTATCTTGTCATTTCCTTATGTTATATGTTCAGATCTATGTCTACATTCTTTGATATCATAAACGCAAACCCTAATGTGCAACTTCATGAAGTAAACCTGCAAGCACACAACTAAACAAACAATAAATAGTGAACAATTGGTGTTTCAAGAAAAAAATGGCTTGGGAACATTACATCATCACAACAGATATAATAATAAAAACCAAAATCTACCTATGAAGGTTAAATTTCTTTATATTTCCTGAATATTTAGTTATTGATTTTTTGTTGATGCATGAAATAGATAAAATGTGGAAAATAAAGAGCAGTAAAATAAAATCACACACCATCCACAAAATGACACAAATATTTTCTCTGGGAAACCCTTACGGGAGAAAACCCATCTAGAAGGTGAGTTTTCTCTGCTCTCTTTTCTCTAGTATGGAAATAATGCAAGTACAAATGAGAAGGCACTCACTATGGAGTTACCTGAGACCTGTGACATGTTAGGCTACTATTGAACATCGACCTCCTCTGTTATGGTCTCTAATTACCCACTCCTAGTTGTTCTACTCTACTATGGAATAAAATACAATAACATAGAATGTAACCCCTTCTCCTCCTAGTGGCCTGATAGTTAACATAGCCTAATAACCATCTAGGGGTAGGTTTTTGACTTTCTCAATCCTCAATTTTGATAGGGTTTTGGACCTTCTAGAATCTTCTTGAAATTCCTCATGTGGCTAGCCCAATATTCATGAGTAATGGGGCCGGAGTGATATCCTCGCGTGCCATGGTGATCAACACGATAGGTCAACTTGCAAGAGGCATAACGTTTTCATACAAACTATGATTGACACATGGTCTACACCATTGGAAAGGTATCGAAGCATAGAACAATTTTAAGGCAACGTGCACAAGTTTTTGGACACCAGAACCCCAAAATTGTCCTTTAATGCCTCAAAATGGATCTGGAAGGTTTCGGACCCCAATTTCCTAAACTGGGACCTGCCACTAAAATGACCCTGCAAGCGGATTCCAAATAAATTTCCACTCTAAAAGTGTCGAGATAGATAACAAATAATAGAATGATCCAATCTGGATCATTTATTTACCATTTTACCTTAGAATTTACCCAACCTTAGAGTGAAAAGGGTTTTTACCTTAAATATTCTAGAAATAAGTATGTGGTTATGTTTTCATGGTTTTTGACATTCTCTATTCCAAGTAAGAAATAGTCACCCCATCCTACATTTCTTTGGTGTGCATTTTGAAATATTTCAATTTTTTTACTATACAAGGGCATATAAATTTTTACATTCCTCCAATCAGAGGTATCAAATAAAAAATTGTGGTTGAAATGTAGGAGGAAAGAACAATTCCCATGATTCAATCACATTTGTTTGTCAAATACCTACAATTGAGCTTTATTCTCAAGAAAATGAAAGGGATTACAAAAAAATCAGTTTCTTACAAGATGGGCCATTAGTTGGAGTGTAGAGAGAGAGCATGCAGGTCTCATTGCAGAGTGCATGGCTCATGGACCTATAATAACAACTCTAAGAGGATGTAAGCTATTAAAATTGTACCATTGTCTATATGTGTGAGGAATTATCCTATTCCCAAAGCACAACATTGGTCATTAGGACCAAGATGTCAAAGCTTTTAAGCTTAGAGATGAGACACTTGAACTTATCCTTGAGGGTTTTTATTTTTTATTTTTTTTGTAATTATGTTGTGGTGCATTGGTAGACCCATATTATTTCATAGGAAGAGGTACAACCATGTATGTCGATGATTGAAAATTATTGCATCAATTGTACTTAGAAGGTAAGAAACCAAATGATTGGTGTTTGCATATAGGGATTTCCTTTTGTGCATTGACCTACACAATCATTCACTTGGATGGATCCCAAACACTTCACTAGATATCTCATGAACATAATATGCATTTAGTGATGAGACGTGCCATGGGAGAGATATTTGATTCGTGCACTAGGGTGAAGAAGAATGTCATCTCTTAGGTTGTATCTATTCATGTGGGATATTTTAGAATTTTGTTACTTGCGAATTTTTTGTCCTTTCTTTTTAGCAAGTCTCATCACTTCATCCTCATAGCATTGTACATGATCTACAACACAAAGAGACATGGATGGTATGATGGGTAGAGTTGATGCATTATACCAATTGCCATGGTGATGTAGATAAGGTCTTTGATGATGCCTTTTTATAGTGGTGCGATCAAAAATGGGGTGCATCGAGGACTATCCATATGATGGCTTAGAATTTTAGGGAGATGCTAAGTTGTCACTACTCCTAGGAACTCACTAGAATGAGATGGGTAACACATGTTTTTTATTTTTCAATATTTTATTTTTTTTGGATTTTTGAATTATATAATGTTGAAACTCAATAGTACATTAATAACACCTAGCCCATGCTATTATGCAGATGTTGGCTTGGAGAGGCCAAATGGACCAGCATGTTAGATCAACGGGTTTATCACCTATGGATCGTCTAAAGACAATCAGTTGATAGTTGAAGAATTAGGAGAGTCAATTGAGAGGTCAATTGAGTAGTTGATTGGTTGATTAGATCAACCAATGCAGTTGACTGGCATGTAGGTTGAGTTAGGAAAGTAGGAGATTTGGGCATGCTCAAGGAAATCAAAGTTGACTATGTCTTCCTTATTCTAATGAATTTAGTCATACTTTGGGCTATATATAGATAATTTTATCGATTATTTTATCAAGGCAATACAATGTAATCAAGTGTGGTGACACATGGAATTTTTGTGCGTTATATATTGTATGTTGAACTATGCTCATTTGTGCCTTAGTGTTATAATGATGTCTTTAAAGACCACCTTTTTCTTGAAATTCATAACTCTTCACTTTTATAATTCTATATTTCTCAACCATGGTATCGAAGTTGTTGGTTTAATACTTAGCATGTTGTCTACAAGTTAGTTGGAGGTTGTCGCTTGTATGTGCTCTTGTTGAGTCAAGTCTCTCTAGTAGTTTGACTCGGGGGTTTGACTTGAAGACTGAATCAAGGTTTATATTTCCATAATGATTATGATTTCTAATCTAGAAGCTATGGTTCTAAAGGGCCACAATTACTGTATGTGGTCATAAGACATAGAAACTCCATTAAAAAGTAAAGTTCTTTGGCAACTTACAAAGAATGTAGTTCTAGACCCTAAGGATGACTAATATAAAATCATCATTGATAGGAAGAAGGATGAGGTTGTAGGACTTATAATTACCTACATTTCTAGGTAGATTCACTTTCAATGTACAAGCAAGATCAATTATCCAAATCAAGTCTAGAACCTGTTAAAGAATCTATCTAATAAAATTGATAAGAGTAAGGTTATGCATATTAAAAAAGAGTTGATCTCTCTTAATCCTCTCTTCCTTGACAAGATTTAATATTACTTATCTCGTGTTAAGGAGCTATAGTTGAAATTGGGTGAATGTGGAAATGGTTTTCCAAAGAAACATGACCATATTTTAGAATTATCTTGATGAATCTGAAGATTCCCTATGATGTATTATGCTTAAAATTTGTTGTTATTTGGGCTTCCACGGAAGAAGAAAATATATAGACTATTCCTTTTATTCTTCCTACGGTTTGCTAATTAGGGCACATAAAAAAATACTTGATGAAGGAAATATTGAGGTCCATAAACAAGCTCATATGATTAAGGGGAAAGGTCGCTATAAATATAGAGAAAGAGATTGAGAATACAATCAAGAGAAAGAATAAGATTGTGTTGACCATATTGACAAGTGCAAGCATGTTAATTAGACGTCAACTAACATAGGCAAGAAGAAGAATACCTATCGATAATATGGGAAGATAGGACATGTGGAGAAGACTCGCTAGAAAAAGACTAAAGAACCTAAAGATAAAGTAAAAAACATTGAAGGGGAAGAGTCAATTAGTTGGTTAATTGACCTACAACATCGAATTTTGGAATTTTATGGAGATAACTATACATTCTTCATTAGTACTTATTAGGGATTGCAAGCTCACACTTCTAAAACTAAGTGGATAGTCAAATATGGTTGTACGTCCCATTGCATGGCTAAATATACTTCTCTCTTTTCTTCAATGAGTAAATATATAGAAGACATATTTGTGGCAAACGATTATACACTTACTATTGTTGATTGTGATAAGATTGAATGTCATAGTGGTATGATCATTGATGTTTATCATGTGCCAAGTTTAAGTTTTAATTTGTTGTTTGTATCCCAACTAACCTAGGCTAGAAATAACGTTGACTTATGACTTGATAGGTTTGTTGTGAAGGATATTAACAATAATTTTGTTGTTATCATTGAGGGTATTATTGACCCTAAGGATATATTGTATAAGTTCCATGATTTACCTAAGAAGCATCTAGGATCAACTACACTCATAGGTAGGATATGTGATCAAAGAAAAATTTGGCTTGAAAGACTTGGACATCTAAAATTTTGAAGTATTAAATTGATGGTGAAGTTTAATGCGGTCAATGGCTACCTAGGGTTGTTCCCCCTAATTGTGCATGATAAGGGTGTGTTATTGTTGTTGACAGGGAAAAATTCCCATCCATAATAGCAGAGGTTCTCCCCAAGAAAAATTCCCAATTAGACTTTTGCATGTTTGGTGTAGGGAACCCATCTGGATTCTGGCTTGAAAACCATTATTAGTTTTAGGGGTTTACCAATTGTGGCTCGACCCCAATTTAGAGTCTTTTTAATGAAATAAAGCCAAGTTAATATAAAAATGTATTATTTCCTAAACTAATATGATAAAACTAAAAAAACACATAACCACTTGAAGCAAACGCAAAAAATAACTTAAAATTAGTTCACAAGATTACAATACATACACTCCAAATCACCAACAACAAACTAATGATAACTCACCCGAAGAAAAAAACAAAAACAAACTAAAACCTAAACTAAACTAAACGTAATAACTTCATAGCCAAATCAACTGAAACACAAGAAAGAGAGAACATGAATAAATACGAAAGAGAGAACATGAATAAATACTAATTGTGAAAATATATTATAGCCAAAAGTTACCATTCCCACAACGTTTAAGTGCACCATTGAACACGAATAATAATATTTTCATACTTCCAACCTAACAAAAATCTCAAGCATTAGTCTTGGCCACTTCTATATAAAGATGGTTTACAATAGAAAGGGAAGATCTAGTTGTGGCGTCTTCTTTCGGAAAAAAAATAATCTCTATTGAAAAAGGGAAAATCCCTGTTTCTTTTGATTTCATTACATATATAACACTTCTTTCCATAATGAGCTTTTCTTTATTTTCTTGTCGGGAGGCATTTTGGTTTTTTCATGAGATTCCCCTTTATCACTAGGGATTTCCTTTTACAATTTATGATTCATATTTAATAAATTATTTCTCCGAATGAATGGTACCATTAAATAATTATTGTGTTTTCCTTTAAATACTTTTTTCAAAATACTTAAAGGATTACAAGAGTGAGATTTTACAATGAACCCATTGTCTTGAATGGTGGTAGGACCACACTATTTTATTGTAAATCTAACATCATATTTGTAAACATTCTTTCAATGTGATTAATGTGATTATATATAGCTTTGAATGTTTTAAGTTTGACATTGTTCAAGCTCCAATCTCATTATTTCCGCAACTGCTTTTGCAAAGTTTTATTTTCATAAATGGCATTTTTATTTTCCACTATTTTCTGAATCCTAAATATTG
>SNQJ01S0004449.1:105546-120814 GCA_010110895.2 Picea sitchensis | reverse complement strand
ATGTGATTATATATAGCTTTGAATGTTTTAAGTTTGACATTGTTCAAGCTCCAATCTCATTATTTCCGCAACTGCTTTTGCAAAGTTTTATTTTCATAAATGGCATTTTTATTTTCCACTATTTTCTGAATCCTAAATATTGATTGGTTAGTCTATGTATTCATAACATAAATGTATACATTGATACATTATTTTTATTTTTTACTATCTTTATCTTCTGAATACTAAATATAATATTGGTTAGTATATATAGTCATAAAAATGTTAATGCTTAATAATAATAAAACTAAAAGTATTATTATGGATTGTCAAATTTATTTCACATGTTTGATGTCTTTATGGAATTGGTGTATTAAGGTGGTTGTGATTATCCCGTGATGCATTATGTTAACCACTAATTTATTCAAACTGAAAAATCAAACTTTAAAATTTAGCACCAAATAATATTAATGATTGTATTTTAATTTCTTAGTTGAATTTGTGAATTATTTTGCAAGATTTTCATTTGAATTATCAAACTTGGTGACAAAGGAAAAGCCTTGCCACTATTTATAAATATACAATCAAATGTGCTTACTATATAGATTTCCATGCATGTAATAAAAAATCATGTGGGATAACCAATTTTTCTAAAACCTTGTATCTCTTATCATGGCGTGACTCATATTTTCAAATCTTAGGCCTTGGGTAGCATTGCATTCAAACTCGATATTTCTTAGGAAAAAGGAAATTGACACTCAACATTGCCATACACCACACCAAACAAGTCTTAAGTGCTCAACAAAGACCAAACTCAATGACAAAGGGAAAACCTTGCCACTTCATCAATATACAATGAAATGTATGTGGGATAACCAATTTTGCTAAAACCTTATATCTCTTATCACGATTCTACTCATATTTTCAAAATGTAGGCCTTGGGTAGCATTGAATTCAAACTCAATCTTTCTTAGGTAAAAGGAAAATGGCACTTAAATTTGCCATACACCACACAAATCCCAATGAAAAAGGAAAATCCTTACCACTCTACATCAATATACCATCAAATGTATCTGGGATAACTAATTTTTCTAAAACCTTATATCTCTTATCATGCTCTAACTTATATTTTCAAATCTTTGGCCTTGGGTAGCATTTCATTTGAACTTGATATTTCTTAGGTAAAAGGAAATTGGCACTTGGCATTGCCATACACCACAGTAAGCCGGATGACAAAGGAAAAGCCTTGCCACTCTTCATCAATATACAATCAAATGTATGTGGGATAACCAACTTTTTTAAAACCTTTTATCTCTTCTCATGCTTCAACTCATGTTTTCAAATCTTAGACCTTGGATAACATTGCATTCAAACTCAAGATTTCTTAGGTGAAAGGAAATTGGCACTCAACATTGACATACACCACACCAAATAAGTCCTTTCTTAGGTAAAAGGAAATTGGCACTTGGCATTGCCATACACCACACCAAGCAAGTCTTACATGCATCCATACGTGAAGTGGTCTATTGCATGTGGGATAAACAATTTTGGGTCGTGCATGCAATAGGATGTTGCACTTGGGAAAACCAAATTTGCTACAAGAAAACATCTAATCATTGTCATACACCGCATAAACAAAGTCTTACATGCACAACAAAGACCAAGACCAATGCATATAAACCACCCAATGATTTCCATACACCACATAAAGAAAGACTTACATGCACAAAATAGACTAAACCCAATGCATATAAATCAAAGAAAAATCCTAATCATTGCCATACACCATGCTAAACAAAGTAAGTCTTTAGTGTGCAACAAATACCAAATCCGATGCATATAAACCAAAGAAAACACCCAATCATTGCCATACACCATACCAAACCTGATAACAAAAACAAAGCCTTGCTATTATTCATCAATCTACAATCAAATGTACTTGCTATATGAACCACCATACATGCAATATACTATTTCAAGTGGGATAATAATTTTTTCTAAAAAATAATTATTAACCTCATTTTCATTGGTATCTTGCAAATACACAAAACTATTGATTGGAGAATGCCTCCAAAAAAAATATTTCCCACCCACACCACCAAATCAACATGGCAGTAAATCAAAATCTCAAAACTCACCACCCAAACAAGATCTCCAAGTTAGTTTGGGATCATTCCATCAATTATTGTGATTTTCAGTGCCCAAATTGTGTAGTATGCACGAAATTATATCTTCAAGTATAGTCACACAAGGTATGAGTGTGATTGTTCTTTGAAAAGATGCACATATTTCATGGTTGATTTGGAATATAGTCACTCACATTTGTTGTGTGCGACTCCTATTCAAATCAACACGTTGTTTGTGACTGATCAAATAATTGTCATGTAGCAATATGCGCTTTTATTAATCAAACGTGCAAATCACCTCGTGACTATAACAGTTACAACAACATTGATTTACGGAGGTGATCATATTATAGTCACATAGAAATGCATTACTATATTATAGTCACCTAGCAGACCGGGAGGGCCCTAGAAAAAAGGGCCATATGGTCCCTCATTTCCTCCCTAAGCTAGAAATTTAGGGCGTAAACAAAAAGGTTGAGTCAAGACCCCTTACATGGCTCTCTTGCAATGAAAAGCCACTAGACAATGCGCGTGTAGCAAGCTATGAAACATTTGTGGGATCCACACGCNAATATTGGTTAGTATATATAGTCATAAAAATGTTAATGCTTAATAATAATAAAACTAAAAGTATTATTATGGATTGTCAAATTTATTTTACATGTTTGATGTTTTTATGGAATTGGTGTATTAAGGTGGTTGTGATTATCTCGTGATGCATTATGTTAATCACTAATTTATTCAAACTGAAAAATCAAACTTTAAAATTTAGCATCAAATAATATTAATGATTGTATTTTAATTTCTTAGTTGAATTTGTAATTATTTTGCAAGATTTTCATTTGAAATACCAAACCTGGCGACAAAGGAAAAGCCTTGCCACTATTTATAAATATACAATCAAATGTGCTTATTATATAGATTTCCATGCATGTAATAAAAAATCATGTGGGATAACCAATTTTTCTAAAACCTTGTATCTCTTATCATGGTGTGACTCATATTTTCAAATCTTAGGCCTTGGGTAGCATTGCATTCAAACTCGATATTTCTTAGGAAAAAGGAAATTGACATTCAACATTGCCATACACCACACCAAACAAGTCTTAAGTGCTCAACAAAGACCAAACTCAATGACAAAGGGAAAACCTTGCCACTTCATCAATATACAATGAACTGTATGTGGGATAACCAATTTTGCTAAAACCTTATATCTCTTATCACGATTCTACTCTTATTTTCAAAATGTAGGCCTTGGGTAGCATTGAATTCAAACTCAATCTTTCTTAGGTAAAAGGAAATTGGCACTCAAATTTTCCATACACCACACAAATACCAATGAAAAAGGAAAATCCTTACCACTCTACATCAATATACCATCAAATGTATCTGGGATAACTAATTTTTCTAAAACCTTATATCTCTTATCATGCTCTAAGTTATATTTTCAAATCTTTGGCCTTCGATAGCATTTCATTTGAACTCAATATTTCTTAGGTAAAAGGAAATTGTTACTTGGCATTGCCATACACCACAGTAAGTCGGATGACAAAGGAAAAGCCTTGCCACTCTTCATCAATATACAATCAAATGTATGTGGGATAACCAACTTTTTTAAAACCTTTTATCTCTTCTCATGCTTCAACTCATGTTTTCAAATCTTAGACCTTGGATAGCATTCCATTCAAACTCAAGATTTCTTAGGTAAAAGGAAATTGGCACTTGGCATTGCCATACACCACACCAAGAAAGTCTTACATGCATCCATACACGAAATAGACTATTGCACGTGGGATAAAAAATGTTGGGTCATGCATGCAATAGAATATTGCATGTGGGAAAACCAATTTTACTGCAAGAAAACATCTAATCATTGCCATACACCGCACAAACAAAGTTTTACATGCACAACAAAGACCAAGACCAATGCATATAAACCACCTAATGATTTCCATACACCACATAAAGAAAGTCTTACATGCACAAAATAGACTAAACCCAATGCATATAAATCGAAGAAAAATCCTAATCATTGCCATACACCATACTAAACAAAGTAAGTCTTAAATGCACAACAAATACCAAACCTGATGCATATAAACCAAAGAAAACACCCAATCATTGCCATACACCATACCAAACCTGATAACAAAGACAAAGCCTTACCACTATTCATCACTCTACAATCAAATGTACTTGCTATATGAACCACCATGCATGCAACATACTATTTCAAGTGGGATAATCATTTTTTCTAAAAGAAAATTATTAACCTCATTTTCATTGATACACAAAAATATTGATTAGAAGATGCCTCAAAAGAAAATATTTCCCACCCACACCACCAAATCAACATGGCAGTAAATCAAAATCTCAAAACTCACCACCCAAACAAGATCTCCTAGTTAGTTTGGGATCATTCCATCAATTCTTGTGATTTTCAAAATTGTGTAGTATGCACGAAATTTATCTTCAAGTATAGTCACACAAGGTATGAGTGTGATTGTTCTTTGAAAAGATGCACATATTTCATGGTTGATTTGCAATATAGTCACTCACATTTGTTGTGTGCGACTCCTATTCAAATCAACACGTTGTTTGTGACTGATCAAATAATTGTCATGTAGCAATATGCGCTTTTATTAATCAAACGTCCAAATCACCTCGTGACTATAACAGTTACAACAACATTGATTTACGGAGGTGATCATATTATAGTCACATAGAAATGCATTACTATATTATAGTCACCTAGCAGACCGGGAGGGTCCTAGAAAAAGGGGCCATATGGTCCCTCATTTCCTCCCTAAGCTAGAAATTTAGGGCGTAAACAAAAAGGTTGAGTCAAGACCCCTTACATGGCTCTCTCGCAATGAAAAGCCACTCGACAATGCGCGTGTAGCAAGCTATGAAACATTGTGGGATCCACACGCTCATGTCCATGTCACCGCAAGTACATATGAAATGACATGGTTGGCCCCACCCGTGTTTTATATGGCTCGGTCACATCGTTTTTTCATCCCATTCGGGAGCAGCTCCATTTTCAGAATAGTTTGCACCATTAGGATCACATTATCACCAACTTCATGGTGGTATGGTCCATTCATTTCACCCAAAATTTCAATTTGGGACCCATTTGGTCTCGTCACTCATTTGCTAGGTACATAAGGTTATTACCTACATTGTGTGATTTTGTTTTCTTTATCCCGTTTTTGTTTCATCACTACTTTCACTTCGATTACTTGGTTTCATGTGTAGATACTTGCCAAGAGACCCCTCTCATCTCTTAGATAAACATGGCAAGTTCCTTTACCCTATCCTTTTCAATTAAATACTTCTTCAAACTGTCATGATCAGTACTCCCTCTGCGCTCATTGCATTTCTTAGTATTATACCTACTCATGTATGCCTTTAAGAGTTATTTTCCTGACTCAAAGACAACTTCAAGCAATGCCCTATGCATTTGGTTGTTGCTAGTTGGTAGCTTTCCACCCCTATGATTGCCTTGGTTTTTATCTCCCCTTGCATTATCGACACCCATATTGTTACAACTCATAGAATGGGAGTTTGTTTCCAGGTTACATATAAGAGAATGAACTTCATACTTTATTCTCATCATTATACTGACCCATTCACTCAGACTCCTAATCATTTACATTTTTTCAATTGGTTTTGTCAAAAGCATTTTTGCATTTTCATTGGCCTCTCATCTTCCCCAAGATTAGTAAACCATCTACATTCTAGCCTATTATTCACCTACCTCCACTAAGACCCATCCAAAGGAGGTCAATCCCTCCAATCATTGCCATTACTTGTGCTTCCCATGGCAGAGTCATTCACTTGTACCATTGGGGAACCCATCTCTGTGTTTGTACATTCAACCCAATAGTTTTTACACTCTTTCATTCATTGGTAATTGTATAAGTCATTATTTTTCTAGAAGCAATTATATTCATTCCAGTACACTCAATGGTATCTTTTCATCGAGAAATAGTCCTTGTCGCCCTTGGTAAGAGCATTCACATCGATTCACCCATGTCTACATAGACCTAGTTGTTTGCATCACCTCATGTATCCCAATACCCATCACTATGATCCCCAAAGTTGCCACTAGCTAACTACACCTCTGCAACCACTAGTACTCAATACCCAAGTGTCCAACATTCACCCACTTATATAATTGTTCCCTTAACATCATGTCAAATTATGTTCAATTGGTTTTGACTGCTACCATTTTAAGATGTCAGTTATGCTTCGCCCAAGGGAAGTATTGCATATCAACTTCACTGACACTTTTCTGACCTCGTCCATAATTATCAATATATACCCCCATTTATAGTTTGGTCTCTGGTCCATCATCGGTTGATTTCAAAGGACACTCCATCCTTTCAAGATACATCTTCATTACTGTTGACAACAACTCACACTTTTCCAGGAATGTTGTGGTATCTCGATTTTCATTACCCATAAGAATGATGAACCCCGGATGGAATAGAGAGAGTCACCATTGCTCTCTACTTCCATTGCCCCCCTTGATTTTTGACATGAACATTTAGCCACATCAGGATAGGTCTTACCTTGTGAAAATTGAAGTTTCCAGTTCTAGTCAAAGACCCATGGGCCTAACTGGCCATCAATAATGTTAAGTATGGACACTTGTCAAAGTATTCATATCAAGTTCCAGGGAACGTTCTACTCAGAACAATGCTTTATTATTACCATCACCCCCTAGGGTGATGCAAATTTCCGCATTACAGATTCTTCAGTGATGACATCATTAATGATATTTTTGAAAACTTCTCATGCTCAGACAAAAGCCTTCAGTAGTTTGTATGCTATTGTAAATGTATTTTGATAATTTCAAAGCATGGGACATGGTTTCCTCATTTGTATAAAGCAATACGATATGTAAAGATGTCTGGTTTTTGCAAGTGAGCTCTCTTCACTCCTCCATGGGAAGTTCTTCTCTCTCTCTCTCTCTCTCTAGTGTGGCAATATATAAGCATTCGATATAGAAAACAACGATGCATTTTATCTATATGAATGCTCCTAACCTTATACATCAAGGGGCAATTGTTATCACCTAAAAATCACTCACATAGCTATATGGGTGATCACTGGGATCATCATCAACACAACATAGTATAATGCTACCTCATGGTAATAATGCATCTTTTCAACAAAGCACTCGAAACTATACAAAGTGGATTTTCATGATACACATGACCTAATAGTGATTTTTGCACAGATTACATGTCTAATCCTTCGATAGTTGTGCAAATCCGCTCGACGAGAAATCTCAACCACATTCAATGCATTTAATGCAAAAAAATTCCATCATAAATACTCTAGAGAGGGCATACAAGGAGCCTCAAGCTCCGTCCACATTGAAGGCCAAGTCCTATGGTGGTTTCATGTCTAATCAATATGGAAGACCACAATTCAAATGTGGAATTTTCCCACTTGAAACTAGTTTGAAAAAAGTATGAAGCTTTCCTATAAAAGGAAACCATGGGTGTGAATCTAAAAGAAGGAAGACATTGCAAGGTTATGCTTCTTAGATGATTCTTCAGATCCACTTTCTTGAGCTTTAATCTTATGCAAACAAAGCCACTAGTTTGTGTTTGGCCTCTTCCTTGAGCTATCATCTTATGCAAACATAACCACTAGCTTGTGTTTGGCCTCTTCCTTGAGCTATCATCTTATGCAAACATAACCACTAGCTTGTGTTTGGCCTCTTCCCTTTGAGAGCCCAAGTACACTTCTTCATTGTGTGTGAGAGTACCATTGGAGGAAAAAGAGCCCTCCTAAGAAGAGGAGAGTTCACCAACTCAAATAATTTTCCAAGGTGTATCTCAAAGCCAAAAAAAACATTCTTCATTGGAAATATAGAGAGCAGTATTGCTTCTTCACTTCTTATTGTTTAAATTTAGTTTATTGCACGTTTCTTTGTTTCTTTATTTCCTTAGTTGCAATCTACTCGTTGTATGGACTAACTCTACTAACTGTTTTTGCCTATAGTGTGACAACCTTCACTGTAGCAAAGGTGGTTCTCACTCACTCTTGTGAAGAAATCCATCTAACTCACATGACACACTTTAGTCACTTCCACAACCTAGCACCTTAACCTCGTTTCAAGCACCAAGGTGGAATTGTAATGGTTGGTCAAATAAGAGTAAGGACAAGCAAATTTCCGTTGTAGGAAAATCAAATTTCGTTGGATTTTATTTTCAAATCCACTTTAGGAATCTATAGTGTCGATGTTGCGGTATCAGTCCCTTTCCGTCAGTGGACAGAGAGCCTTTCGCCTTGTCACTCGTCTCCTTCATGTCTATCTGCAATCTTGTCGGTGGATGCAAAATGCATTAATTACAAACAATACATTTCCAGATAAATTGTTAGCAAATTGGATGCTGCTTTCCGGCCCATTTTCTTGAAATATTAGTTTTATTTTTCCTCTCCAAACATTACTTTTGGCTGTAATGCATTTGTAATCTTCTGACCTAACTCTATATTCAAGGCTGTTTTAATGTATGGCTTTAACTTTTTTTATCGAGTTGTTAGATTACATTTGTTGTTCCTTCATGTTCGTCCTCGAATAATATTAATAATGTGGGGCACGAGGAACATGCGATAAGTTAGTGTTTTTCTGTCTAAGGAATCTCTTGCTATCCACAACTTCTTCTGTCTAAGGAATCTCTTGCTATCAACAACGACAGTACAACATACTATTAAAAAGAGACTCGTGGTATTAATTAGAGATTACAACAGATCCATCCATGTCTTTCCTATAGAGAAAAAAAAAAAAAACGGGTTGAAATGTTGTATTAGTTTTTCTGTAAGGAGGTAAAATGTTTTTGATATGTTAATGGTATTCAGTAAAAAAAAAATAATAATTATGAATAAGGGATTGGTCATAGAAGATATGTTAAAGATAGTTATGTATTGTTTATCTTATTATTTATATAAAAGAGAGAAAATAAACCAGATTAATACTATTCCTCCACCATTACAAAGGGTTCATATAGAGTAGAATTAGTACTAGTTAGGCAGCCACCATAAAAGGCTCATATAAAGCAAAATAGATAAACAAGACTAAGTTTTTCACTACTACAATAAGGAAGTCACTGTAAGTGTAATTGTGTTTCAAATTTTTTTGGATCAATTTAATTTTGTATTAAACTTTAATTAAGTATGGGGTAGTTATTCATATTTTTATTATTTAAATAAATTTGAAATTGAATAAAATCTTTAAAATATTATTCTATATACACATATTAACGTTATCTAGTTTTTCAATCTTCTTTAAAGGCATAAAGACATGGATAATTAATGCTAGCATAATAATAAGATACAACATACTATGTAGACTATCATTACTTAAGGATTTAAGGATAAGTGCTCATCATTTAAGACCTTAGATTCTCTCCTAATGGTTCGCTAGTTATTTTGTACCCCATTCATGAGGCAAGATAGAAATTATCACACATGGGTAAGCTATCAAAATTATAAGCACCACATGCACAAAATCCTTAACCAAATTAATAAAGCTTAAGTGTGAAAGAGGCAATAGAAACACATGGCTAGTCATGATCAACACTATGCATATCACTAATTTGGCTACTCATAATCAATATTATGCATATCACTGTTTTAAAAGCACATGGCTAGTCACTATCAACACTATGCATATCACTAGTTTGGATAGTGATGATCAATATTATACATATCACTAGTTTTGCATAGGAGACAAAGTTTGGACATAACATTAGAAATAGTTTTGCAAGAGAGGACACTAAGCTCAAGTTAGTTAAATATTAGTCATATCTAATCATTGAGCTTATTGGGGAGAATATATTCAATTTGGATAATTTATCATATACTAATCGAAAAACTTGTCTTCATTGTTGGTAAAAAAATATATAAAGTCATAGTTTTGCAATGCAAAGAACTTGTCTTGATTGTTGGTAAAAAACTATATAAAGTTATAGTTTTGCAATGCAAAGAACTAATAATATGTTTTCTTTATTATTCCCTCCACCCCCATCCCTCATATGAGGGTGGGGTAGGTGGAATAATAGAGAAAACATATTATTCCCCCCACCCGTTAATAAACATAATAGAGAAAACATATTATCCCCCCACCCCTTAGTAAACATAATAGAGAAAACGTATTAATAATATGTTTTCTCTATTATTCCCTCCACCCCATCCCTCATATAAGGGTGAGGTAGGTGGAATAATAGAGAAAACATATTATTCCCCCCACCACTTAGTAAACATAATAGAGAAAACATATTATGTTTTCTCTATTATTCCCCTCATCCCCTCCCTCATATGAGGGTGGGGGTGGCTGAAATAATAGAGAAAACATAGGGGAAATAATAGAGAAAACATATTACCCTCCCTCATATGAGGGTGGGGGTGGGTGAAATAATAGAGAAAACATAGGGGGAATAATAGAGAAAACATAGATATATGTTTTCTCTATTATTCTCCCTATCCCACCCTCATACCAGAGATATATGTTTTCTTTATTATTTCCCCCACCCCACCCTCAGGGTGGGCAAAATAATAGAGAAAACATAGGGGGAATAATATAGAAAACATATTATGTTTTCTGTATTATTCCGCCCACCCCACCCTCATATAATAGAGAAAACATAGGGGAGAATAATAGAGAAAACATAGGGGGAATAATAGAGAAAACATATTATATGAGGGTGAGGGTGAGGGTGGGGGTGAGGGGAATAATAGAGAAGAATTGTTGGGGGTTTTAAAGAAGTTGAATCCATTTATTTATTTCAAATGCAATTTCCAAGTATAAAATGTAGTATACTTAGAAGGAAATCAATGAGATGAAGTCCAAACATACTACTAATTAGACCTTTTCTAGTCATATTTTTTCATTCATTTTTGCTCAAAACCAGTGAAAAACTTAGAAGAATTGTTGGGCTTTTTAGGAAGTTGAATCCATTTATTTATTCCAATTGCAATTTCAGCAATAAAAAAAATGCAATTCCAATTATTCTTCTATAGCAGAAATATAATTTCAACAATGAAAAAATTGCAATTCCAACCAATCCTTTATAGCTAAATTCCAATCATAGTAGTTTAACTCATTACAAGTTAGAAACATCCTACCGGAGTTGTCTAACTATTCTACCTAAAATACATAAATCTGCACGAAATCACTATTTTTTGTCTTTTAAAATCCATTTCTGAATGCAGAAATAGATTCAGCATACTGAAAAACCCCCTGAAATACTCATATTATACAAAAATAATCACTCAATTATGAGAATCTAACAATTTCTTACAAGATTTCGAGTAAATATTCCCGAAAAAAAAAACACATTTTTTATTTTATTTAATAGAACTTTTATACTGCAACCAATGCCAATATGCAGCAAAGTAACTACTTGCATTGACATTGGATGTCTAGACACATAACTCACAATCGAGATAAGGATCGTCGTGCCATTTGGTAGGTGGTGCAACAAAATGGTTTTGGATAACAAGATATAACTTACACGGTATGGCAAGTTCCAAGTCCCTTACAAAGCAAGTTCGTAGCCACTTACCTTAGGGCAATACGAGGCGAAGCTTCGTATGGCCGCCTCGTGGCACACGCCTCCATAGCCAATGGTCAAATCGATAACGTAATTTGACAAACACGCCTTCCACGCGCATTCACGTTTCTATAAGACCTCGCAACTCATTGACCTATAATCAAACCCTAACGAAGCCCAAAGAACAGAGCGTGTTGTTCCAAACAGTTATCATCATCAGATCATTTGATAATCAGAGACAGATTGCAGGCACATTCTCTAACGCTGTGCAAGTATGACCTCAAATTACAATCAGAAGAACCAGATGACTCCTCCTCCTCCTCAAGGTTTCTTTTCTATCTCTTATACACCATCTCCTTCACTGGTTTCAACAATTTCTTGGCATCCACATATTTGATATCGCAGAAAAGTTTTGTTTATTTTGTCTTGAGACATGGTAGAATGGCAACAAATGGCTGCTCTGATTTTGAAAAAGTTATTTGATGGGCTTAACTTATAAGCTAATTTAATAGATCTCTGTGATGAKCTTTCCGGACTCATTAATTTTTCAAATGYGTTGTGATATGGAGAAGAATTGACAGGGAATTGCTTTTCTGTTATTGTGAACAGGSWATCCACCAGAAGGGTATCCTCAGGCATATCCTCCTCCTCCTCCTGGATATCCTCAACAAGGTTTTCCTCCCACTCAAGATTATGCTCCTGCTCAGACACAGCAGAGAGGAGATGGCTTCTGGAAAGGCTGGTGAGTTAATATTTTCTGTATTGAATGAATATGKATGAAATTCTGGACATGAATTATAGTTCAGAAGGTTTACATGATTAGAAAAACTGCGTCCTCATGTTACAGATCTGAAAACTGGGTAATCCTGTTACAGATCTGTAAACTGGGYACTCATTTTTATTTTRTAAATTCTGAAAAAGAGGRMTTTTGTTGTTGTTGTTGTTTTATATTGCAGTTGTGCTACCCTCTGCTGCTGCTGTGCGTTGGACGCTTGCTTTTGAGATGGCCCAAGATTATTACAGTATTACCATGATTATCTATAGATAATCAAACTACGATGTACTATATCAATTTTATTATTTGATGCTTGTTTCTTGGGTTCACCTGCCCCCTCACAGGAATATTGGTTGCAATAATTTGTTGTATTTTATGATTGTTGCCCATGGTTTCAGCGGCACTCACAAATTATAATAATTACTTCTGCATGTTATGTAGAAGTTTTTAATAGAATCTTCGTTCGAAAAATGCCTGTGGAATTTATGGAGAATGGTGGAAATGCTTACCGGGGTTTTAGACGCTTTGATATCCAGGTCTCATGTCTTTATGCAAAATCTGGTTCAGTTTTTTCAGTTTCATATAATGATTAATGGAATTTAGATTCATACAAGATTTATGAACAGCGAATGAGATCTTCAGCTATTTTATCTGAATCATTAAGCGTTCTAAACTTCAAAACCAATATACGAGATTCAAGTTAATCCGTGGTTGTAGTACTAAAATCAGAGTAAAATGACGAATCCCATCTCCATTAATCCTGTCCTTCCAAATAATTGATAACAGATTTTGAATCTCGTTGATCAAATGATTAATGACCAGTTTTGAATTTCACTTATCAATAATGTATGGGAATGGTTAAAGAATGTTGTATAGAAATTTGAAGGGCGTACAACTTGGTCCTTCTGGATTTTGTGCGTTGCATTATTTGCTTCATTATTGATTTTGTGCGTTGCATTATTTGCTTCATTATTATTATTTGCTTCATTATTGGGTTTTTAGTAGCTACTAAGATAGATTTACATTGATTTTTTATAATAATAATAATTTATTTTTAAAGTTTAATAAGTTGATGAAAATACATATTATTAATCATTAAACTCAACATAAATATTTCTTAACGACTTATTATCGGGAATAGATACAAATGAAGTTCCTTAAGATGATTAATAATTCAACTTTTATATATATCAACATCAATTAACCTAAAATAATGTAAAAATGATATTTACTATTTTTTAAAATTTTATTATTATATAAAATATACATTATTTTATTTTATTTTATTTTTTTTACATATTTTTTATAGTATTTTTATACTTTTTATCACAATACCATTTTACATAATTTTAAAATATATTTGATATATCACCTTCTCTAACCAATTTCTATTTCTAATCTTACATTTTTCGTTTTTAAAAAGAGTTCCACGTATTTGATATTAATGAGAGAGAACAATTGATTTTAGGAAGTTAAACACCCTTTCCCATACACAAATCTACATATAAAAGTTTTAAACCCATTTAATTTTGAATTTGTATTATGTGTATAACATCACTTAATCTATTCATAATGGTTGTCACAATCATGAAGATTTCCAAAAGTCTCAATAATATTTGTTACGAGGAAAATCATTCTATTCCAAAAGTCTCAATAATATTTGTTACGAGGAAAATCATTCTATGGTTAGGGGCAAATCATAACAGACAGAAATGGATGCAGAAATAAACTCTATTCTCAAGTATGTTATATAATCAAATATGTTAGCAAGACAAGATAAAAGTCCTACCTCGCCCAGACGTTCGATGAAGTCCACCGTTGAGCACTTGACCCAAAGCGATATACCTTCAACTAGTCCTCAACAACCAAGCGACATAAACATATGGTGATAATATATGATGTTAGCACATTCAATAACATAATCCATTAACATTCATAACAAATACACCCATGGCATACTAATTCTAATATTTGCAAGATATCAATTGGACGAGAAAAGAGTATTTCTATTAAGATATGATCAACATAAGTGAATAAGCTACAGAATTCTGTGTCAGCACAATTCAAAACCGAGAAACTAAGTTCCTTCCAGCTAGGCCTCCACCACTTCAATCCTCCACCAAAGACAAGCTCATAGAAGAGAGACAATGAAGTTCTCAATAAATAAGGGAAGAGCTTGGGGGTTGAACACCGTGTTCAGACTTAAAGGACAAAGGGATGCAGACTCAATGTGAAGTGAATAATTCCTCCAGAGTAACTTTTCTCTCAAAGTTGAATTATATCTCCTCTTTTGCATAGCTCGGAATTGGTCCTTTTATAGCCTTCAGGTAGAACTGAAGGGTTGAGTTGGAACGTTTCCAGTATATGGAAGGCCAAGGATCATTGTTCTTCTGTCGTGACATGGAAACCTGACACTATTTTTCAATTCTGGACACATTTCCCGATGTACGTGGGTTGTGGTGGTGCAACCTGTGTATACGCATGCTATATAGTAGGCAAGGTGTGCATATGTGGAAAAAATGTATTTTTATCTCTCAGATTTGCAAAAAGGGATTCACTAGTACATATTGTAAAAATTTCAACGTTCTATTTGCGGTGTTATGGACAAAATTGGCCATACTATCAAAAAATAGAGGAAATTTTAATTTTTTTTTTTCCATATTGCCCGATAACATCGCTATTTCCACGTTGTTAAGAACCAAACATCAATATAGCATAGAAAAACCTCAAGAAAAGTACTCAACGCCTTGAAAAAGAGATAATTTCAGATAATAAGCCACTTCGAGGGGGCAACCTCCTTTTACCCCACTTAAATG
>SNQJ01S0004449.1:48326-89256 GCA_010110895.2 Picea sitchensis | reverse complement strand
AGAAAAAATATGTATTGATACCACTTGATGCAGACCACCCCCTCTCTCCTCGGGGTTGCAAGACCTCCCGGTCGAGGATCATTCAAACACTAAGTTGAATTAGCTCTTCGGGTCCATGTTGGAACCCAATTCAACTTAACACATGCCCTTTCACCTCTGGCGTGGGTGATATGAAACCCGCTGGCTCCTGCTGAGATCATGTCCCCTTTTAAAACTTTAATGATCATGCACTATCTCTCTGGGCTAGGTCCCTCTCTCCATGTGACCTCAGGTTATGACCCGGGGTTAAACCTATTGGGTGCTCCAGACTCCAAGCTTCGACCGTTTCAACTGCATCCATCACCAAACTCTCCAAGCCCTGAACCATGAACATAACCGGTGCGAGGATCAATGGTCCCAACCATCTCCTTAAATCAACGACTCTTAATGTTTCAGAGTCCTATGCTTCGGGAATTTCTGAAACAATTCTCCATGGAACCTCCATAGTGGTAAGTCTCTGGACTAGCAGATCTTCTACCAAGTGTCCCCCCTCATAGACAGTCCTAATGACCTCGCGACTTTGGACTTTGTGAGTCTCTTCTTCTCTTACTTATGTCTTTCTCGATTAGCAAATCAATGAAATGTTGATCTAACGCCACATGTCCTATCTCAATGGATGAATACGATTGATTTCTCCCTTCGGGCTTCAAGATTTTCAACTCTCAAATCTTACTCCTTCCGAAATGGTTATCTTATGAGGTGGAATATCTGTTGACACTTGTCCCTAACAAATGGATGGTTCAGATGAACTCCAGCTCTTCGGTCTTCAGGAGTTCTAGTTCAACATCCTCCTACTTCTTCCGGAGTGACTTTCTCCGAAATGGTAGATTTTCTGCCACGTTTCCTTCTGGATTAGATGGTCTAGATATTCTCTACCCTTCACAACTTCATGAGGTTTTCACTCTTCTCTTTGCAAACTTCCTGAAGCTCTATCTCCTAGATCTTTTGATCTTTCACCACGTGTCTCCAATTGATGGACGACTGGGATCTTCTCCGCTACTTCAGGATTCAAGAGTTTTCGAATCTTGACACTTCAAATCATCTGAAGTGGCGCTTCTCGAAGTTCACAATATGCTCTGGATCCAATGTCTGTTGGTCCTCCATGCCCATATCCGACGGATGGGATTTGTTCCTCTCCTCAGGGAACTCCCTTGGATGTTTTCACATGGATTCAATGGTCCAGATCTATCTTTGCAACCAATCCAATGGATGTTGTATCTTTCTCCTCTGATGCCTCTGTGCCTTCCTTCGAATGAAGGATTTCTCGATAATTTCCAAAGGTTCGGATTTTGAACCTTCTCCTACGAGATCAACTACTTTGAGTCTCGACTNTCTTTGCAACCAATCCAATGGATGTTGTATCTTTCTCCTCTGATGCCTCTGTGCCTTCCTTCGAATGAAGGATTTCTCGATAATTTCCAAAGGTTCGGATTTTGAACCTTCTCCTACGAGATCAACTACTTTGAGTCTCGACTTGCACTTTTCCTCTTGAGCTTTGGGACTTGGAATAAGTCTGATTCTGTGCACTCCTTGCACTTGACTCACAGTCCACTTAATTGAATTGTTCTCGACCTTCTGCACTCTTTGCAAATATTTTGTGCACAATGGAACTATTCCTCCCGAGATTTTACTTGCTCGAATCTCTAAGAGACTCGACCCTTCTACATTTTTCAAAGACTTTTCTGGTGCCCTCTTGGAAACTCACCACTCTTCTAAGCTTTCTAACTTGAACAAGTTCACCCCTACACACTCCTTGCCCTCGACTGAGCCTTCATACGGATTCATACTTTCAACACTTCATCTAAGCATATGCCTAGTGCACTCCTTGCACAAGTCTTCCTCTTGAACCCTGAACTCTTTCAGGTTCAATAACTCACTCCTTACATTCTCTCAATGCATACTTCCAGAGCTCTCCTACAGAGTGTTCAGAAAATATGTTTCCTTCAACTCCCCCACACTTCAGAAAGTTGTTGGTTCTATGCACTCCTTGCACTTGCTCAAATCCCTCCTAGCAAAGCCTTTCCTTTAGAGTGTTCATCAACTCTGAAATATCTCTCTTGTCTGTCTACCAAAGTGTTCAGTAACTCTGGGGTGTCTTCTCCTTGACACTTCTCTCCTTGAACTCGAAACAGAGTTCTCCTTATGCACCCTTTCACCTGCTCGATTCCCACCTGGCAGAGCTCTACAGAGTTATCAGTGACTCTGTATCTTAGTGCTTCCTCGGCATAGTTTCCCCTCTAAGGTATTCAACAAACTTGATGTTTCCCCTGAGTTTTTCTCACTCTGGTGCGCCCTCCTGGCACGCTCTTTTATAACTCCATAGAGTTCAAATACACCCTCCTTGCGCTGGCTACAGAACTTCCAATGTTCTGTTGTGCACTCCTTGCATAACCTAAAGAACCTCGAATGATATTTCAAACTCAACAAATATAGATGATTCTATATTCCTATTGTATATGAAATCTATCATGCATCTACGACATCCGTAAACACACAGAGATAACATTTATCTAATACCCATAAACACACAGAGATAACATTCATCTAATACCCATAAACACACAGAAAGTTCTTATGCAAGAAAAATTACTTTCTTTCTATTAAGATGAATGTCAGTACAAGAATTTATAAAATATGGACTGCTACATAGTCTCGGTGCTTTCTATCCCCCTCTATGTTCAATAACCTCATTTGGGTGTACAATATTCCTACTTCTACCGGAAGGTTCCTAGGGTTCCCCCTCGACTACTCGAGAAAAAACTAACTGCTACTTGATTTCCATTACATTAAAGATCTAGGAGTGAAAATCCCAGGCCACTCGTGATCATTCAGCTCCCAAGCGTTTGATCTTCTTTAGTTTTTCAATCAGTTCCAAAAATATTCTGCAGGAAACACCATCATTTCATATTCCAAAGTGATTCAAAGGTGCGCTAGGGAACTGAG
The DNA here is from genome assembly GCA_010110895.2 of Picea sitchensis. Taxonomy (NCBI): domain Eukaryota; kingdom Viridiplantae; phylum Streptophyta; class Pinopsida; order Pinales; family Pinaceae; genus Picea; species Picea sitchensis. The sequence goes on along the minus strand of SNQJ01S0004449.1, from coordinate 86,274 downwards.
TTATCCCTCCACGTGTGCTTGTTGATGATGATCCTACATCACTTCATGATGTATTTCATGGCATGAGTTTGATGTATGGACAGGTCCAAGGATCATCATAGAAAGAGAGGTTGATCTATGTTTCGGTTGAGCAATAGAATTTGCAGCAGAAGCATATTGTAGTGGTAGCATATTGTCCATATTGCAGAGAAGATATGGGGAGACATATCCATAGGGGGAGTCATTCTTCTTCCCATGATTCCAAGAGGAGATATTTATCATATTCAAAGATAAATACTTGGAAAGAGAGCCCTATACCTGAAAAATAACACATAGGCATAGTTCCAGGGGGAGAAATGGTCACAGGGGGAGCATGAGTGATATATCTTTAGCATTAAATCAGAGTGATATCCCTTGTTCAAAATGGGAGAGATTATTCAGAGGAATATCAAAGACATTCAGGCAGGGGGAGTAGCCCCAAGGAGAGTTCAAGAAGGGGGAGAAACCCCAAGGAGAAAAATATCCTTTTCCATTGATGTCAAAGGGGGAGAGATAGTCGCATTGATGTGATTGAGATGAATACGGATGTAGATCAATGCCTTGTCTACATGTTGCCATCAATGATTGTTTTGACATCAATGTTGGTATTTCCATCAATGCCAAAAGGGGGATATTATTGGATCATGTTTTCATTGATGTCTAAGGGATTGATGTCAAAGGAACAATGTCTTGTCATTGATGTAGTGTGTATTGTCATTGTTGTAAATGAATTGATGTCAAATGAATTCATTGATATATGATGCATTGATGATGTCATCAATAGATGAAGATGTATTGATGTGTTTTCATTGATATATTATGCATATATGGATGGATGCATTAATATATTGATCATTGGATCATGTGGTCATGCATATAATCAATGACAAAGGGACAATGCCATACTGATATATTGTCATGGGCTATTCCAGTTGGATTGTTGTAAAGATGACTCACTATTGTATTGTCATGGTTGGTAGGGAGTACCAATGGATGAACTCCAAAGTGTTCCCCTTATGGTGAAAGATCTTACAGGAAGACACTTTGCGGTTGAGTTATCCTAGAAGTATGGTTAGAGAACCCATTCTTAATTGTGGAATAATGAGATGAAGATCAATGAATTTTCCAGTGAAACTATCCTAGATGTATAGTGTGTGTCATGCCATTTCCGGTGGTATGTGGAATGTCATGTAACTCCTCATGGTTTGAGAGTTATGGCCTTACGAAGTTGGAGGACCCTCATATGTTGGCTAGAAGCCTCAAAAGGTCAAAGAAGTCAAAGTGCTTACAAAGAAGAAATTATTTAAATAATCAAGTGAAGTGATAAATTCAAAGAGGATTATTTAAATAATAAAGTAAATGGAGAAATTTCTAATTATGGAAAGTGGTTATAAGAGGGTTAACCCTAAAATGAGGAAAGTGGGTTAAGTGGTCAAGTGGATATTGGATATATGGACAAGTGTCAAATTGGAAAAAGTTGGACATAAGTGACTATGTGTACAAAGTGGCTATGTGGAAAAAGTGGCCAAGAATATGCTTCTAAGGAAGCTACTTGGAGAGTATAAATAAGAGGCAAGGGTCTCTTGTAAATAGAACACTCCATTGAAGATCTATTCTATGGAAGAGAGTGATTGTTGGATCTCATGGATGCATCAAATTTTTCGTAATTCTGAGATCTTGACTGTGAAAGTTTCGAAAGTTTTGAAACCCTAGTTTCTGAAGGAGTACGTGAGCAACAGTGGGTGAGAGAGCGTACATACGTGGGCTGCAGTGAGCCAGAGTGCATACACATGCAGTCTGAAGGAGGACAAAGTGCATACAGTTGGAGGACGTCATGAAGACTTGAGTATGAGATGTTGCCAGGTTCTTGAAGTTTGAAGCAAGTTCCAGATCTACATTCTATGGGCTCAGATATGCCATAAAAGTTCTGGTATGGTTACATAGTGGTCTTGATGGATACTCTTGCTTACTGTATGGTGAATGATTAAGGCATTCTTAGTATGGTTGTTATGATATGGTTATGTTGGTTGATTGATATAGTGAGAAAGACTCTTATGGTTCAGTACTGATATGGTTTCTATAGAATATTGGTTTCTTATACATGATGAAGTAGCATTCATATTGTATGGTTGAGGAGCATGAGTAAGTTGTTGGAAATCATAGATGTGTTGTGATTGGTTATGGTACAAATTGGATAGTGAAAGGAAGAAGTGAATGTGATTGAAGGCTGCAGAGGATCTGGGTTTTTTATGGAGAGAAAACCCTAATTGTTCAAAAGCCATACACATGTTGTAGTATAGACATACCACATACATACATGAGTTGCACTACTGGTAGGGAACGTAAATACGTGTGTTGCACTACTGACAGGTCACTTACTTTTTGACATATTGGTATCTGTTGAGGATTGAATCCTCCTCTCAGTTGGTGTTGAGTTGTGTAAGATGAGTCTTTAGTAAGAATATCTTTGAGCTTGAGATGCATAGTCATCATTTACCTTTTTATTCCTTGAGAATAAGTATAGTTAGGAAACATACATGAACATTAAGATACACTAATTAGAGACCTTTTATCACTTATAAGACTCTTCTATATATCATCATCATCCAATCATAAATAATCAATGAATGAAGGAAAGGAGCGAAAAAATCATTGATAATTCAATCAATAATAGAGAWAATTCTCATGAAAGAGGAAAGATGAAATAAGCAAACAAGTGTTGGCCTAATTAATATTCTATTAAGAATCACTTCAAGAAACATGTAGTAAAACCTAGTGGAGAAACTAAATAAGATCAACATAATCACAAGTTCACAGCTTCAACAAGGAGACATGTCAATCACCAATGAAACAATGCAAGAACCCGAAGTCATTCTTACCAAAACAAGAGCATTATTACATCCTTGGTGATTTGTAAATTGTCGTGGATATTCCACTAGAATAGATAATCTCAAAAAATCTTGTATTATTCTAAAATATTCCATTATGCAATTTCTTTCCTTAGGTATCAAATTTATTATCACTATTGTATTGCTAAATTTATGAAAATAACTTAAATATGAAAATGAAAGAACTAACAAATGAACACACCATCCATGTAAATTAACATAAATTAACATAATATGTATCCTAGGAAACTTGATATGAGAGAAAAATTGGCTAGAAGGTGAGGCATATTCTCTACTCTCTTTTATTTAATTATTAAAATGAAAATACAAAGGAAGGGGCACTTACTATGGAGTTTCCTTTGACACTGTGGCCTACACAAATGCTACAAAATATTCCACCTCCTCTATTATTCTCTCAAATCCCACTCCTATATTATCTACTCAATTGCGAAACAAGTACAAAGCTAAAATAATGGAACCTCGTCTCCTCTTAGTGGCTCAATATTTAACATAGTATGGTAGTTGTCTAGGGTTAGGGTTTTTGCTTGCCTTGACCATCAATTAATGTTAGGTTTTTGGAACATCTAGAATATTCTTGAAATTCCACATGTACCTAACCCCACATGTGTGAGTAATGGGGTATGATGTGGCATCCACTCGATACCATGGTGGTCAACAAGGTAGGTCAATTTGCAAGAGGAATAACTTCCACATATGAACTCTGATTGAGGTGATTTTAACATCATTGAAAAGGTCTCAATCTGTAGAAGCATGTCGAAGAAATAAGATCTATTACAAAAATAAATTGACCCCAAAAAGTGTAATTGGATGCCTCAAAATGGTTCTGAAAGTTTCCATACCCAAAATCTCCAAACTAGGACCCACCACTAAAATGGGCCTTGCAAGCCATATCCTCCAATTTTTCAACCCATAAAATACCAAGATAGATGAAAACTTATATAATGATCCATTTCAAATCATGCCTCACAATTTAGGGAGGATTTTGGTCCCCAAAATATTTTGTTGAATGAGGTGAGGAAATGTTTCCTCTACCTTCTCCTTGTATTACCATTTTTCCTTTCCTGGAAGTTGTCCTTAAAACCCAATCTTCCAAAGGTCATGATGCCCATGTTTGGTAGTTCTATACTTCTTCTACAAAATTCTATATTCTTCCAACTATGCTTAAGATTATAGGGATAATTCTTCTTTGGTAGGTAAGACATTCTCCTTAGTTTCCTAGTCCAACATGAAAGGCTCATAAAGTTTCATATTTTCCACATTCACTACTAAGTAAATGCACATATATAGGGGTAGACTAAGTCTATAAGAATTATCACCCACCTTCTTCAATACCTCAAAAGAAACATATTGCAAAGTATGTATCTTCTTACCAGGACCCTATAACCTTTGTTTTTTTAGATGAAACCAAACTATATCTACCAACTTGAATGTTTTCTCATTTATGTGTTGACCATGTCAGGCCTTGTACCCTTCCTATGACTTCTTCATGTATCCTATACTTGCAAATGGATATGATTAATCTTTTCAACAAATTTCTCTACTTTCATCACTTTTGTTATGACCTCTTCCCTCCATCTTCGTTGATGTCCATATACAACATCCAAGGGAGAAGGTAGGAAATACCTAAAGTGAGTTTCAAAAGGAGACTTGCTGGTAGAATTATGGACTACTCTATTATAAAAGTGTTGGATATCTATTAGATTTTCATCCCAAATATTTGGATTCTTCTGATTGTAACCCCTCAAAAGTTTAACCAATGTTCTATTGACTACTTCTATCTACTCATCTGCCTTTTGATGGAATGGTGTATATCTCTTCAACTTGGTGTCCATATTTTCCCAAAGTGTAGTCCAAAAGGAATTAAGAAATCTTGTATCCCTATTTGAGATGATGCTCCTTGGTATCCAAAAGTGCACCCAAACTTGTTCAAAGAACATTTTTATTGCTACTTGTCCTTTGATGGTATTTTTACAAGGCATAACAATTCACATCTTGTTGAACCTATCAACTACAACAAACAAATAATCATGTTCCTTCTTGGTTTTTGGCAATCTACCCACAAAATCCATGGAAATGTTTTTCGAGGATCAAGTGGGTATAAGTAAGGGATGGTATAAACATTGTTTTCTATTATTGGGCTTGATGGTAAAATGAAATATTCATCCTCTAATATACCATGCTACATCTTGAATTTTGGGCCAATACACATTCTTTTTTAAGTTGGCAACTATCTTCCCAACACCAAAATATCCTACAACCTTGAAGGTGTGAGCCTCTCTGAWAAGTTGCAACTTTCACCTTTAGGAACATAGATTTTTTATAGCTTATAGAGAAATCCATTATAAAGAGGATAGTATGCATTAACATCACCTTCTTCTACATGAATTTGGCCATGTAGTGTTAGGATATTTAGACACTTTGGATTTAGTTAAGATCATCTTGTTCTAATGTGTCTCTAGGTGAAAGTGTGTTTCTTTAGTGTGTGTTTATGATTATGCAATATGTTGATCGTGATATGTTATAGACATAGAGTGATCCGACGAATCGTATTCTCCTCGATATAACATATATTGATATATGTCTTAACACTCAATTTGTCCATGATCTCTATTTAAATAGCATGGAGGGTCATTTGCTAAAGATTGATTGTGAGAAACTCCTATGTACATTTTTTTTCTTTTGTGGTAATTTAATGCCTCAATTGGATGCATTGGCTAAGGCCATGGATTATTTCCATCTTAAAGGATTTTAACCACGTAAACAACTTATTTTTATGATATTTTATTTTAATTGTGTGAGTGGTTTCTAAAGGTGTTCATCTTGTGTGGGAATACCATATTTTGCCAAACATGGTATCGAAGTCAAGTTTGAAGACCTAATCTCATTGTAGATCAAGATCTTGAACATGTGTTGCCACATGTAGAAAAATATTTATGGGTTCTATTATATTTGTGAATTTATGAGCTAAGTAGACTGTTTGATTGCATTTAGAGTGCTTCTTTCAGTTGGAAATTATTTTCAATAGACTTGAAAAGGTTTTTGTTTTCCCAAGATACAACCTTTTTTATCATATTTGGAGGTATAAAGTCTAATTACACTCTTTTAACTAATAATTCTGAGTTAATATTTCATTTTTACTATTTTTACTCTTGGTTTGCAACTCTTTTTGGTTTGTGTATGCTCTTTGTCATGCACTTTGTGTATGCTCTTTGTGCATATTTTCTTTTTTTTTTTGTCTATGTTATTTGCTCCATGATTTATGCAAACTCAACAAATCAGAAACAAAGAGAAAACTTGTATTTTCCGAGCAATCTAATCAATATCTGACACCATTATTGTAAAGTTTTAGAAAAACAAAATTCATAAATTTTGCTTGTTTTTGTGCAACTGTGTTGAAGTTTTTTGCAAGAAAAAATAAGGGTTTTTGGCTAAGCACTCACTTCGAGGAAAATATTTTAAAAAAACCTAGGTTTCCTTCATCAAAATTTCTATATACTTTGCATTAGCTCACTTGGTTGAAAGTTACTTTATTTAATAAGAGTTCTTGAGTTAAAGCCTTTCTTTTTTAAGTTACCTTTTGAAAAAATTCATGCAACTTTGAGTTATCTATTAGTATTTCTTTTGAAAGTTACTTTATTGTATAAAACTAGATCACTTCATAAGTATCTTATTTGTAAAAGTGATCTTATAGGAAAAGTTAGAGAAGGCAAGGAATTTATTTTTACTTAGCAACCTCATTGTGTGTCCATCACCATGTAGGCCAACTTCTACCTCCCACGTGGCACTTTGGTAATCGTTTATTTCTTTTTTTCAAATGTCATAACTTTTATATACAAAGTTCATTTTTAGTGTCATTTTTTAATATACCTATTTTTTCGAGAGATTTCCATCCAAATAGTTTGTTTCATCTTTTAAATCCATATTTTATAAATATTTTAAATATGGATACTCCAAGTGATATTTTCCTTATCAATAGCAACTACTTCTCATGGAAATCCGATATGGAGGATATACTATGAAGTAAAGGATTGTACCAAATTACCTTAGGAAAAGATAAATCATCCACTAATGTCAAAAATATATCCAATTGGGATAATAAAAATATGAAGCATGTTGATTAATTGGAATTTACATCTCTCCTTATTTATGGTTTCACCTTCAAGGAATTGATGACCTAGATGAATCTTGGGATAAGATAGAATTTGTATTTGGTAAGCACAATGTGATTCAATCCCACCATATTCAAAATTAGTTAATCACATTAAATCCCAATGATTTCCCTTGCATTGAACATTATTTATCCAAGTTCAAAACACTTATATTTTTACTTATAGACTATAAAATAGTTATGAAGGATGACTGATGCGTACATGTTATTCTTTCTAGGCTTGGTAGTACATATTCTATATGTGTATCTACCTTTTATGCCACTATAGAATCTCTACGGAATTATTATTAAGCTCCCACTCTTAAGTCTCTTTTTAATTCTCTTATTATAGAGAAAGATAAGCTCTTTCAGCTTGGAGTGATTAGCACTGCAGGTACATCTAACAAAGCCTTAGTGGGCCAAAACAAATATAAAGCCAAGCATACAAAGAAGCACCATCCTTGTAACAACAAGAAAAACAAGGGTCACGAAACCTCTTAGCTAGCTTCTACTCCCAATTATGACAAAGGACCAAAATAAAAAAGTAAGAAGATTGATAGGCATTGCAATTTTTGTGGGAGATAGGGAAAACAAAGATTGGTGTATCTGAGTACGAAGCTTAATATATATCTAGACAAAGAGCTAAGGAAAATCAAATCCACTAAAACATAATATATGGGAAAATCCATAGGTAGATCATTACATCATAACTCTACAACCTTAATCTATGAGATTGACCTAATCAAGTGAACAAGTTCATTATCTAACTCTTGTTTATAATATTTTTTCCTCTCTGTTCCTTTATTCCAATATGAACAATTCACCTCATTTACCAAAATATAACAATGGGTGGCCTAGTAAAGTAACCCTAGATAATATTTGTGAATATATAGAATCACTATATAGAGAAAAAAGAGAATCCAAAACTCAAATAGAGTTAGAAATAATGCTTGATAATAAGTTTAAATCCTTGGAAGATAAGATTTAGAAATAGATGGAAAAATAGAATAATAGGGTTGGAAATCAGTTGTAGAAAATGGAGATTAGATTACAATAAATGGAAAATCATGTACAAGAGAGGAAACAAACAACACAAGAATGAGAGGTTGATATTATAGAAAATTTCAATCCTAGGAACAAGATTAAAGAGCTAGAAGACAAGCTAAACAACACTCTCTCCCTTAATAATTTAGAAGGCAAATTCGATATCAAACTCATCAACGAGGAAATGAACAAGATCATAAATTTATACCATGAGTGTAATAAAAAATCCTTGAACCTAATTCATACGCATTGGTTTAAAAGAGACAAAATTTGAGGACACACTATTAATAGTCAATGAAGAACTACATAATAAATTACAAATTGAAACAATTTGTCTCATAGAAGAAAAGAGGTTGGGAAAAATAATTGAGCATAAAGATAGGTTAATTTGTGTTAAGATAAGATCCAATGACCATAAATAGTAAAAATTTGAATTTAAAAGGGTCAGGGTCAGGAATATTTATAAATGAATACCTTATTCTAAAAGACCAAGTTGAATTAAGGAGGGAAGTCCAAAAGGTAAAGGAGGCTAGGAAAGAAGGAAAATGGGAAATGATTAGGAATATAAAAGTTATTAATAGGGATAGAGACCAAAAATATAATAATAAATAGGTATTTGAGACACTCTCGATCCTCTCCTAGAACTATCATGGCTTTCCATGGAGAAAAGGGAATATGCTAAGTTGGATCCCGACTTAATTAACATTATACTGCTTATGGAAACTTGGGAGCATGAAGTATATTAGGTCCCTAACATGGAAGGATTTGAATAATTATGGTTAATATGGAACAAGATATTGTTCCACAAAGGGGTCAAAGACATAGCTTGTTAGATAAAAAAAAAAGCATTTTCCCTCACATTAGGCTTCAAAAGAAAGAGCCTTCCAATCAGTTCATGTGGATGGATATCTCAAATATTAATGCTAAGTATATGTATATAGAAATTTGTTAGTTTTCACCTATTAACTCTATATTTTATAATAAAAAATCTAGATAAAGTTATCCTTACAACAAATTGGAACAAGATATTCACAGTTTGAGAAATGATTCTAAAGTATCATCTTGCTAGGAGACTTTAATGCTAGAACACAACTAATCAAGCTAACATTTTAAGAAATGATTTGAACCCTAATCCTATATGGCTATATGAGGACCTTGTTTTAGCTAGAAGATACAAAATAAAATCTAAAGAATTGATCAAGAATTTGTTTGGTACTGAGCTAATCAATCTCTGTAGTTCCCAAGATCTAACAATTTTCAATGGTCTAATGAAGTGATCTAAATCCATCCAGATGACTTATATTCATGGGATTTAAAATAGTGTTGTAGGTTATGTGATATTTGATATCCCCATATACAACCAAATATTAAATTTTGACCTCTTAAATGACCATGAACCCGACTTTGATCATAGAATTTTAAACCTAACTAAACTTTTCCATGCACAAAATCCCCATTGAAGAGAATTATATTAGCCAAAAGAACTTGATCCTCAACAAAATAAAGATGATCATTTTTTAAAGGATTTAAATAATAAACTAAACCTCCTATCAAAATAAGAACAATATTGGCGATCTTTACCATGATTTAATGACATTTCTTTCTACTTCCAAAAATAAGTTCTCTATCGAGGTGTTGTGGAAAATCAAAATAGAATGGTCAACCCTCGGTATGATAAAGAGTGCAATATTTCTAGAAAATCCATCAAGTATGCTTCCAATGAATCCTTAAATTTGACAAGTAAATAAATACAAAGCTCTAATCAAAAGGGGAAAAAAGGTACTATGTAAATAGAAAGAAAGAGAATATTTTGCACCTATATAGAAGCTAGATCATAAGAAGTTTTGGAGGAAAATATTGACTCGTAAAACTAAAGAAAACAATATGATTCCCTTGAAGGAATGAAATTCCTACCTTAAACAATGGTTTATGAATCTTCTAATGTTGTGGAAAACATTCATACCATTTCTACATATGAAGAATGTTTTTCAATAGTTGACATAGAGATTGGGGTTAAGTAGCTCAAGAAAGGGAAATCTCAGGATATTGAAGGCTACCAAGAATAAATCTTAAAAATTGGAGGGACTATCCTCATCTCTCACATCCATAAGCTCTTCAACTTAGTAGTCAATAAGGGATTCCCTAAACCTTAGAATCAAATCCTCATTATATGTGTTTTTAAAAGTGCAGGTAGAAACAATCCCATCAACTATAGGGCCATTATGATTATCCCCTTTTTAACCAAGTTATATGGGATTATTTTGGAAAAGAAAATCAGTGAATGGCTAGAAATTCATGGAAAAAGAGGTAAATGCCAAGTCGGATTTAGGAGAAATCATTCAACTATGGACCACCTTTTTATACTTGGAATCATTAGAGAGGAGTGTTGCAATAATAAAACCAGTCTCCTCGAACCTGGGTGTAACCACCACCAACATGGCAGAGGCCTATGCGATGTATCAAGGAGTGCTCTTAGCTCAGGAACAAAATCTTAGCAATATCATCATAATAGGGGACTCAAAAAATACAATTCGACATTTCGTCAAAGGGATATCCCCAAATAAATCCAAGCTAAAGAGAATCATAGAGAGGATCAAAGAAATCATGTCCTCAGCTCAAACTTCCTTCTTTCACGTCCCCCACGAAAATAATGAAGAAGCTAATGCAAAGGCCAATCAAGCAATTGGAAAAGATCCTAGTCATATGTACATACTAGGGAGGGTCCTATTCTCATCCCCTCCCTAATGATGAAGCCCCCATTCTCCTCAGCTCCACTTGGCACCAAACTCCCCATGATTCAATAGATGGAAGTCTCATGCAGTAAGTATCACGTAATAAAAGGAGAGGTGAAGTATCACCACACCTCTTGGCTCGTGGGGAATTGTAAGAAGCAATCCAATCATGTTTGCACGGTAACTTTGGTCACTCTACGATCCTCCTTCATGGGACTTCGTCATATCATAACCTCCATGTCCGCAAAGCATCCTGCAACATCAAATCCACCATTACTCCACTTGAGGTGAGGACAAGTGAAAGGAATTTCATCATGATCTACAATAAGGGAAAGCAAGCAGTACATGCCACCTCAAAGCATGAAAGAAACTTAATATGTGAGCTCACTCGAAGCTGGTGGCTTTCATGCATCAACGTTTCTCCTTGTGATGATAAATTTGAAAGAAATAATTTGGTCCACCACCTCAGCCAGTCCCACCGGAATTTCACAGAGGAAGCGCAATAAGGCCAGTTGGCCAAGAAGAATCCTGAAATACCAAGTCCCACAGGCTCTAGAAATCGAACCAGCACAGGAGGGACTGCTCCAGACAACATTGAAGGCATCAATGACAGAGGAAGCATCAAGCGTGATTTCTCTGGAGGTAATATTCTGGAAATTTCATTTACCTGTTTGTTAGAAGGCAGGCCTCAACATCCAACTCAAGAGAGACTGGAGGAAGAGCTGGTGGATGATAATTTCACCACCACCCAACAATTATCTCTCCGTCTCGACTCACATAGCTCCACTCTCTCTTTTACGTTGGACACTTTAGCCCAACATCGCAAGTTAATAAGTCAATTGCAGGATGAAGTCAAATTTCTCCGTCGACAAGGGGAGAACATAGAAACAAAGTTTGAAGCTTGACCACCAAATTCGCCAGCTCAAAGTCAAAAATGAGGAAACTGGAAGTAGACCAGAACCCACACTTCCAAACCTGAATGTGGCGCTAGAACCTCCTTTGGAAGAAGACCAAACTTATAGAAGACCAGTAAGAAAGCCCTTTGTTTTGTAAAATGGCTTAATTAAATCTCTCTTAAAAACTTTAAGGATAGAGATGCAACTTTTGTCTACATTAATGTTGAACCAATACTAGATACAGTTTTGTAAGTTTTGTGGAAATCATGTCGCTCGTATCTCTTTTACCAACACCCTCCTATGTATTATGTGACTTCGGTCATGCCTTTTTATTAATATAAAATTTTCAATTTTTGTACAAAAAATAATAATAAAACTAGTCTCTTGTGTTGTTTCATTGACTTTAGTAAACAATTTGACACAATTCCTAGGACTAACCTTTGGAATAGGTTAGAAGAATTAAAAGTGCCTCTTCAATTGATAACTACTACAATAAGGTTGTACGAGAACATTATTTTCAAGTTTAGTAACACTAAGTATTGGTCAGAAGAAATTAATTGTAATATAAGAGTTCAACAAGGTTGTCATGTATACCCTACCCTTTTTGTCATATGCATTGACAAGTTAGAGGGTTTTTTGGAAGATGCACATTGTGTCAGCCCAACTCTCACTAGCATTGTCATCATCCTTCTACTTTATGTTAATGATATTTTTCTTATGGAAATGAGTCTCTATGATCTCGACAAACAATTAAAAACCCTCAAGTAATTTTTCTCTAGTATAGGTATGGTTATTAACACTGAAAAAATAAATATTATGATAATTAATTCCAATATGATCACTTACACTAATTTCATGTATGACAGTTGTACATCAACTTGGAGGAAGTGACTTCATAATAATAATAATAATAATCTCTTTTTAAGGCCATGGCCAAGCCAAACACCAAAATGGTGTACGAGACCCCTTATTTGTGGGACAAGGGACCCCCTCTGTGCGGTGATTTGACTGCTAATGTCTATGGAGATATACATGCCATACCCCCCTCTGGAATTGAAACTGTGACCTCGAAGGAGGAAGCACATGTTCTTAACCATTAGGCCCACTCAATCTTCATTACAAGCTTAACAAGAACTATAGCGAAGAGAAAAGGATAAATGGAGGATGTAAAGATTATTATGGACTCAAAAATATGTGTAATTCATTGGACCTTTCTCTATGGGATAAGAATAAACTCCTCTTTTGGACTCTTGTCACTCATGTTATCTTATAAGGTAGTGAAGTCTAGGTATGCAACATCTCTAGAGAATCATGGAGAATATTGAGCAAATCCAAAAGCATTTTATAAATTGTAATCTCAAAATTAAAAGCAATACACCCTATCATGTCCTCCATATGGAAGCAATTATTTCCTCCATTGAGAGCATGATTATGACTAGGTACCTAATGTACAAGAACAAGATAACAAAATGGAAGACAAGAGGCTTCCCAAAATTTCTTCAAAATCCAATCAAAACCACATACGACTGAAGCAAGGGTGGCATAAAGATGTTAAAGATTGGCTAAATCATTGGGGAATAAAGGATGAGGCTACTCTGTAGAATATTGATAATATTAAAAATATTATTATATATAAATTCAAGGAGAAATTGTGGTGCGATAAAGAATTAGAGACTAAAATAAAATTAAGATACTATAAAGAGATGATCAACCCTAATCTAGAAGATCCAAAGTATCTCTTTGTTTTGGCTAGCATAAAGATGAAAATCAACATTGCTAAAATAAGAACAAACTCTCACGATTTGCATAGTGAAATAGGGTGTTGGACAATTCCTAAAACGTCAAATAGGGTGTTGGACAAATCCTAAAACTTCAGGACTCAAAAGAAGTTGTCATCTTTGTGAGACTAAGAGGATTTAACCTTGTAACTCATCAAAACTATGGTGACTTAGGAACAGTTTTCTTAAAGCTTTTCAAACACAGAAATAGAATCCTAAAACAAATCAAGTAATTCATTATCCTTTTTAAGTAAACCAAATTTAATCTTAATAGATGTTAACCATCATCATCATAAATAAATTGTCATTTAAATAAATATATATATTTTTAATGAAAAAACACTTATTTATATATATCAAATAAGAAAGCACCTATGATTGTATCTGGTACAGCACCTAAGTATCAGTGTCTGTTTTACATAGATAACCTAGAAATGAGCTCTCTTCTCCTTTAATTGTGATCCCTACTCGGCCCTAAAGGCGGGACGTGCCGCGTCTTAGGCAGCATCGAGCAAAATGCTTTTGCGCACTGAATATCACAATTATTATCATCATCAGAAGGAATAAATCTCTGGTTCGCTTCTTTCATTCCGCTGCTGCCACTGTTGCTGCTGGGTACCCGCGCCAAACACAATAAAAATAAAATAAGCAACACCAACCATGCCCTTGCAATGCGCTTCATCTTCCAACCGTTATAACGATATTATAAGAGAAATCCAAAACGTTATACGAAAGAAGAAGAATATGCAGAGTGAAATCCTGAGTGTTAAACCAAAGAGGAACAATACTTATAGTCTGGAATCGCCATTCTTTACACATATAATTATATCGACAGGCAGGAGGAGCAAGCGAGCGGTTAAAGGCAAATATCAATCCTCGCTGCCCTCCATAAACGGAGATAGGGAACCATGCAATACATTTTTCTTCTGACCGTTTGGTCAGGTAAATAAAAAAGCACTCGTAACAAATTGTTTCAACTGAATTAGGGTCGTCCATCGGCATTTTCAGATTGATTTTAGCCGCAGGAGGTTAAGAAATTGGTTTCCGATTCAATCAATCAAAAAATTCTCGAAGATACAAGCTTGCAGGTCAACATTATTTGGCGTATAGTTGCTATTGGTGTTTCATTCAATTGATATCCATCGGCTTCTTTGAGATATGAATAAACTAATTCTTCATTTTCAACCATGTTAAATAATGAAGGTTAATATAGACTAATTAATCTGCTGAGCCAAGGTTTATAACTAATAACCAAATTCTGTCAATTGGGTGTAGCTTGGATGATTGTGAAGAATTAGAATCGTTGTTATCCTCCCCACCGTGGTTCAATTCTCATAATGACATGAATAAAGCTCATAATAACTATGTTGTAACTATGTTGTAATGGCTTCAAACCTATATGTATTGTAAAATTGCCTTTGATTCAACATGACAATTGCAAAGAAGTGACTCCTAATAAACGAGATTGTGAAATAAATTTTCTAATAAAATTAAATTATTTTAAAATGATCATCTCAAAAAAAAAATTGAAATTGCAATGCTACCTTGTTATTTTTAATGAAGATATTTTACTAAGTAAGTTCACAAATTTATATGTGTATCATCCTGACTTTTTATATGTTACAATTTACAATGAAAACTATTGTTTTTTATAATTTATAATTTACAATTTACAATTTACAATTTACAATGAAAAGTATTGTTTTTTATAATTGGGGAGTGTAATCTAAACATTGGATGTTTCAAAATTTTATATATAGTTTATCTCTACAAAGTTTGAGCAATATTATGAATTATGACTAACTGTGAAAACCTACACACTTATAAATAAAAGTATTGATATAACGAATTTGAAAATGATAAAACGAAAAATGTTATATTAATTTTTAATATGATGATGATAGTTAATGTCCATCTAGATCAAATTTGGTTTATGAAACTAAGAAGATCCATATTGTAACAAATATTTTAAAATTATGATTTGATGTGGGTGTGTTCAAGACATTTTAAGAGAAAATGTTTTCATATTAACCCTCTTATGACATTTTGAGAATCATCCAACACCAGTTTTCACTATGTAGCTCATGAGAACACTAATTTTCTTCTTTAACCTAATCAAAACAAAAATATACTTTTGATCTTCTAGATTATGGTTGATCATCTTCTTATAGTATCTTAATTTTCTTTTATCCTCTAATTATTGATTATTTATAGAAGAGCAATTTCTCCTTAAATTTAGAGATAATAATATTTTTAATATTATCGTTATTCTTCAAAGTGACCTCTTCCTTTATTCCCTAATGATTTAGCCAATAGTTGACATTTTATGCCACCTCTACTTGAGCCATAGGTGGTTTTGACTAGAATTTGAAGCAATATTAGGAAGCATCTTGTCTTCCATGTTGTTTATCTTGTTCTAGTATATTAGCTACCTAGTCATAGCCGTGCTCTCAGTGGGGGAAAGACTTGCTTCTACAAGGTGGATAGGATAGGCTATATTGTCTTTCATTTTGAGATTATAGGCTTTGAGTCTAAGGTTTAGAAAATCCCTACTTGAATATTAAATTGAAGAGCTTCTGGATATGAGGGATGAGGATAGGCCCTACCATTTTTAAGATTTCAACTTGGTAGCCTTCCATGTCTTTAGATTTTCCTTTTTGAGCCACTTAACCCAAAACTCTATGTCTTCTATTGTAAAAACTTCTTCCTCTATAGAAATGGTTTAAATGTTTCACATGATATTAGGGGATTTGTAAAGATTTTTAAGGTAGAAATTCTAGTTCCTCAAGTGAAACATGTTGTTTTATTTTTGGTTTAGATATTTATATAGTACCTTTTTTTCCTTTTAATTAGGGTTTTGTGTCTATGTTTCTTGTTAGATTTTAAGGACTCATTAAAAGAATCCCTATTGGAGTTTCTAGTAATCTTGCACTCTTTATCATACCAAGGGTTGGTTGTTCTATTTTCCTTTTTACACAACACCTCGATAGAGAACTTGTTAATGGAAGTAGAGAGGGTTATCATAAAATTATGATAGAGATCCTTAATATTGTTCTTATTTGATAAGAGATTTAATTCATTATGTAAATCCTTTAAGTAAAGATTATCTTTATTTTTTTCAAAAATCAATTTCTTTTGGTTATCAAATTCTCTTCAATGGGGCTTTTGCACATGACAAAGTTTAGTTAGGGTTAAAGGTCTATGATCAAAGTTAGGCTCATGGTCATTTAAGAGGTCAAAATTCATTATTTGTTTGTATACGAGGATATCATATATCACATAATCTAGGACACCACTGCCAAGACCATGAATGTAAGCCATCGTGTTGGATTTCAACCACTTCATTAGAGCATTGCAAATTATTAGATCTTGAGAAACACAAAGCTTTATTAGCTTAGTACCAAACAAATTCTCCACAAAATCTTCAAAGTTTCTTTTGTATCTGCTAACTAAAACAATGTATGCATCTAGATATAGAGGATCAGGGGTGGAATCATTGCTTGAAATAATAGTTTGATTAGTTTTTGTTCTAGCATCAAAGTCTCCTAGCAACAAGATATTTCCTTCATTTATCAAACTGTAAATATCTAGTCTAATCCATTCTAAGGACAATTTTTGTCTAATTTTTTTTCTTATAAAATGTATAATTATTAGGTGTGAAATAACAAAATGTTATATAAATATTCTTATCATTAATATATGAAATAACCATCCACATGTACTAATTGAAATAGTGTTTATTATGAAGCCTAATGTGAGGAAAATGTTTTTTTTTTATGTAACAAGATATGCATCCAATCCCTATGTGGTAGGATATAATGTTCCATACCGGCCACAAGCCAAATGTTTCTAGATGTTATGGACCTTGCATTCTTCATGCTCCCAAATTTCAATAAGAAGTAAACCATTTGTTGCATGGAAAGCCATGATAGTTCCAAGAGAGGATCTAGAGTGTCTCAAATTCCTATTTAGTATTATATTTTTGGTCTCTTTCCTTAATAATAGTTTCTCGATTCCTAATTATTGTCCATTCTCCTTCCTTCCTAGATTCTTTTACCTTTTGAATTTCATTCCTTAATTCAACTTGGTCTTACACAATGAGGTCTTCAATTATAAATATTCTTCATCTTTAAAACTTGGAGTTTTGTTAAGTATGTCATATTTATGGTCATCAAAACTTACCTTAATAAATTAACCTATCTTTATGCTCAACTATTATATCCAATTTATTTTTTCTTTATGAGACAAGATGTTTCAAAATTTATATTTTATTTTTTAATTGTTTATTAATTATTGCTAGTGTATCTCCATCTTTCTCTTATATACATTTCAGATTATTTTGTTATTCTCGTGATTTAATTTTATAAGATTATTCATTTCCCCTTTAATATATATATACCCCGGATGGAGTGCTCTCCATATCACACGACAATATGGCGGACGTGTGTATTCCAGCGAACCGCCCAAGCAAACAAATGGACACCCTATTGCTCAACACTCCTGTCAATTCAAAAAGCTCTAGAAAGTCATCATGTATGAGGGTGGGAGTACAACACGAGTAAATTATGAGAGTCACCATAGATGACGATGTGCAGGGTACTGATCCCGGAATTACTTCTCCTCACACTCTCAATGCAAACGAAAATCTCCTCCAACGATATTATTTCATATCACAACAAGCAAGTGATCCCCTCAAGGCATCGAGACATGACGAGAGTGATCATGTCGATGGTAGGCATGAAGGTAGCTAGGTTAGATCCGCCTGTTTCAATGAACACATCAGTATCTGCTCTGTTCCTGCAACCAGAATTGGCACTTATGTGGATACTGTTGAAGGACACCTGGGTTTGGGATATGATTCTCGGCTTGGAGAGAATGTCTCTAACCCACATTTCTTTCATGCAAACTCTTATGAAGAAAGATTATAAGTTTGGTAAGAGGAATGCAGAGCTGACGTGTGTAGCTCAAGCTCTTTTTTAACATTCTGTTGATTTGGTTTGTAGTGTATTTCCCTCTATTTCTTTGCTCTCCCTCTTCGTTTACCATTGGAGTCATGACACCTCGTAGCAGATGACCCAGTCATCATGTAGTCATTCAATATCGAGCGATGAAATCTGCTAAGGGCGAAACCACATATTACTCTAATACTTTCCCTAAAGCAGCTCAGGCTTCCATAGAGGAGGAAGTTCAGCTCGTTCAAGAATTTAAAGAAGATGATGAAGTGGTGAAAGAAGTAGGAGGTATGTTCCTGGATCTGAGTTGCACCAGAACCTGAAATTCACTCTTCTTTTTCACAGTAGTGCTCTACTAGCACACAAAATCTCTGGTTTCCCTGGGCTTGTTACCCAAAGACGACGAATTCAGGGAGTTAAAGGGATGTATGGATGCTCTTAAAATTTAGAATGTTTATATGGTCGATATTCTCTCATGGATGGCCAACTAGTTGGGTGGTTCCTTCACTCCCCCAAAGTGTCACTACTCGGGTCCAAAGACTTCAACTGTTGTTTCTCAGAGGATTGTCCCTACTGCCACTCATCCATAGGTTCCTCACGAGGATTGATGGAAGTTGTGCCACTCATCCACAGGTTCCTCATGAGGATTGATGGAAGTTGATTGGCTTTTAGCTTTTGTTTTATCTCTGATTTCTAGATGTTTAAAAGTTTGTTACTGTTAGATAGAAGTACATATATTTTTTTTTCAGAAAGATCACATACTATTTATCAAAAGACATATAATCAGTATATTGGCCTGGTTTCCCCTATGGCCAAGTCCAAGACATAACAAAAATTCTAATTTTGAACTAATGTTATATGTAACATCAAAAAATAGGAAATAATGTTATTACCATAATACATATTATATATTTTGGAATTTAAAAATTTACATTTTAAAATGTTTGTAGAATTTAGAAAATCATATTTTAAAATGTGTGTAGTTTGATGAAATGAATATATGTTTAAAATTGCGAATTAGGTTTAGCTTGAGTGGTTGGGAGGAATAATTGGTATTCTCTTAATCAAAGTTCAATTCTGACAAGTGACATGTTGAGATTTTAATGAGTACATTATTGTAATGGATCTAAGCTCTATTGTTAGCCTGGAAGTCATGTCATATAAACTCTAGTGCAATAGAAAACCCACAAACCTATCTAGAAAGTTAAAATATTAATCACTCTCATGTGTTATATATCTTACTTGTGATACATAACTTTGGTGTGTTATTTACAAATGTAAATGTTTTCCTTTGTCACACTTCTTGTTAAAATGACACTTTCATCCTCTTATGCCACTTAGTACATTTGTATTTTATTTTTTATTTGTTAGAAATGTTCCTGTAACTTACGGGGCCAAAAGTTTTAACCATTGGCTAATAAAACACAATCCAAGGGCATCTAAGCCGTCAAAATCACCTGGGGATCGCACCCAGCCTGGGTTGCACCAACCCTTAACATGGTTGGATTTGTGGGTGTCTCCTCTTGACTAAACTCACGATAAGGGTATTGAATTCAGGTCACCTAGAAAATGAAACCCACACCTTAATCGATTGAGATAGCGGGATTTGAAACTTAATACATTTTTATTAGTACATATCAAATCATTCCAAATGCGACTTATGACCTACAGAGCCTCATTTATGTAGCTAAAAACACAAGAGAAATGGTCAATTTTATCAGAAGAACCAATGTGAAACCACATGGAGTTGCTAGTTTGACCAATAAAGAATCAAATATTTTTCTCATTATTAAACATGTAACTATGCACTTGAACCTTTAAAAAGCACATGGTCCTTGTTCAAGCATAAAATTTAGCAAATTTAACAGTCCATTTATGAGGAAATCAACTCATGGTGACTCTCAGTGAAATGGTACCCATTCCAATAAAGCTAACTCATTGAATTGATGAGTACTTGGAAATCCTTGGAGTTATTCTATTCTATTCTATTGATTTTTTTATGTTTTTCCAATAGTTAAAGTATTTGTTCTTTTATTATTATTTAATAAAAAAAAGGATCACAACTGAAAGATAAATATCCACAGAACAATAAGATATATCCTTAGGGAAACCCTCAAGGGGGAGAAAACCCTGCAAACTTTCCTCAGTATAGATTCCTCCAACATGTACAATGTCATACAATGCTCTTTCACGAAATCAAGACCAAAAAGATCCATACACGGACCAAGAATAGCCTCCTAGATAAGTGAACACTACTTTCTTGTACTTACGTTCGATGAGTGATCTCAAAATGACTCGATATAACCTCTATTTATACTCTAAAAGACCTAAAAGACACGACTTATCGATAAACCCTTTCACAATTACACTTAGGAATAACTTCTAAAATTACATAAAATATCAACACTCCCTCTTAATGAGGAAGGTGTTCTATCCGGAAAAGACTCTAACACTGTCGCCATCCACACGAGCTCATGACCATTGACTATCAGAAACATGAATCTATACATCACAAGAAATCCATAGTGACTTCACAGCATGCATCTAGGGCAGGTGGGTAGCTCTCTAATAGCTACAACATGTCATCATGAGACTATCTAGTTTCTCATAGAAAACTCGGATATCTTATGCATGACATCCAGTACCATGCGATAACATTTGTACCTCATCTCTTCAGCATGCATCTAGGGTCAATGGGTAGCTCTCCAATAGCTACAACATATCATCATGACATCCACTACCATGTAATAATATCTGAATCCATCACTCCCTCTAAATAGGGACTATGTCGAGCTTGTCCCTGAAGTACTCGAACTTTGTCCTTGACAACGGCTTTGTCAGCACATCCACAACCTGCTCATTAGTAGCCACATATTGGAGCCTCATTGCTCCATTTTCACGATATCCATGATATAATGATACCTGATTTAGATATTCTTTAAATTATCATGAAACATCGGGTTCTCTGACAACTTTATACAACTTTGGTTTTCACACAAGATACAGGTCGCCTCCATCACAATATCGAATAATCCAGTCAACAATTTTTGAAGCCACACTGCTTCGTGACTTGTTGCACATGCTTCCACATACTCTGCCTCATTCATACTGAATTATACACATGACTGCTTATTGATCCATGAAATCATACTGGATCCCAAAGTGAAGCAACATCATAATGTACTTTTCTGGTTTGCAACACTATTGGCCCAATTTGAATCAGAATATCCAAGTAGAATGATCTCATTATCTGCAACATACTTGAGCCCATAATCCACTATACCTTTAAGGTACCTCATCACATGTTTTACTGCAATCAGGTGAACACGTCTATTTATGGACTCAGGGTGTTCACAGCTAACATATATATGGTCATGTATTCGTCAAATACATCAATGATCCAATCATATTCCTGTATAATGTAGCATCCACAACCTATGAATTCATCATCCAATAACTTCATATTTGATTCCATTGGTGTAGCCATCGGTTTACAGTCCAACATCCCAAACCTCTTTAGGATATCCACAATATATTTTCCCTTATTTAAGAAGATCTCATTCTTCCTCTGCCATACCTCTAGAACCAAAAAGTAGTGCATCAAACCTAGGTCTTCCATTTCAAACTCTGCAGCGAGTTTTCTCTTACACTCAGTGACGAGCTTCTCCACTTATGTCAAGAACAGGTCATCCATTTATAGTAGTAATAGCATTGGTCCATCATCCTCTACCTTGAAGTAAAGGTTAGGATCTGCACTGCTCTTGGTAAATCCCAAGCTCATCAGAAAATCATCAATCCGACCATACCATGCTCTCGGTTCCTGATTCAATACATATAATTCCTTCTTTAACCTACATACATGCATATCCCTGTCATGTGTCTCAAATCCTTATGGTTGTTCCATGTAAACATCTTCCTCTATTACCCCATTCAAAAATGTTGTATTCACGCCCATCTGGTGAACCTTCCATTTCATCACAGTAGCTATTGAAATAAAAACCCTTATTGAATTATATCTTTCCATAGGAGCAAAAGTCTCCTCGTAGTCAATTCCTGCCTTCTGAGAAAATCATTGTGCTACAAATCTAGCCTTGTATTCATCAATGCTTCCATATGCAACATGCTTCTTCTTGAATATCCACTTGGAGCTCACAAGTGATTTTTCCTTGGGTCTAGGAACCACATCCCAAACATCATTCTTCACTATTGATTGGTATTCCTCAACCATGGAATCCTTCCATTATTTATTTCCTGTGGCTTCTTCATAGCTAGTAGGCTATGTATCAATGATATCACATAATAATGCCACATAGCCAGGATACAATTTTGGTTTCTTGAATTTCCTAGATGATCCATCATGGGAACCATATCTCTCTGCATCTCTGATGGCCTCTTGTTCCCAAGTTCATCTTCTCTTTTGTGTAGGATTCTTCGCAAGCCTTTGTGGTTTTTCCATATCCTAATACTCATGAATGGATTCCTCTTATTCCACTTCTCTTGTCTCCGCGGCTCTAGGAAATCCATTCTCTTCGTCATAAGATTCCTCTGCACGACCCTACTCTAACTTTTTAAAGGCTACATCCTCATCGAAGGTGACATCCCTACTAATCTCGATCTTCCGGTCACCAGGAATGTATACTTTGTAGGCCTTTGATGTGTCATTGTACCCAAAAAATGTACCTTTCTTTCCATATGGGTCCAACTTTGTTCTCTTGTCCTTGGGGACGTGCACATATACAAGACATCCAAATATCCTCAGGTGGTTGACCTCTGGCTTATCTCTTGAAAACATTTCCTCTGGTGTCTTGTTTTCAAGAACTGTATGGGGACTTTTGTTCTGCACGTACATAGTTTTCATCACATCTTCTACCCATAGATACATAGGTAAATCTTGATCATGGATCATGGCCTTCATTGGTTCCATAACCGTATGATTCTTTCTCTCTGCCACTCCATTTTGTTGCAGATTATAGGGAGTAGATAGCTCCCTCTTAATCCCAAGTTATTTGCAGAAATTTGAGAATTCATCTGAGGTGAATTCTCCTCCATTGTTTGATCTCAAGGTGTTTATATTCCTTTTTGTTATATTTTCTACTAGTGCCTTGAATTCCTTGAACTTACCAAATACTTCAGCTTTTGACTTCAAGAAGTAAATCCAAGTTTTGTGTGAGTAACCATCAATAAAAGATACATAATATGTGTACCCGCTTAGCGATGGTGCTGACATTGGTTCACATACGTCTGAGTGTACAATATCCAAGACTCCTTTGGCTCTGTTATCACTGCTTGGAAAGGGGTTCTTCACATTCTTTCATTGTGCACAACCTTTGCACACACCATCTCGATTCACCTAAATCTATGGTAGTCTTGTTACCATCTTTCTCACAATTGGTAAAGCTCTATAGTGTAGGTGGGAAAATATCCTATGTCGTAGCTCACTTGAATTCACAGAGTCGTGAATCAATGTTGAATCTGAGCGTCCCTTTAATTTATGCATTCCTCCTTCTTGGACACCAATAACAACTACATCATCAAAATTATTTCCTTTTGGCCACATAAGAACTTCTCCATCTACAAATGAAACCCTGAAACCCTTCTCATCCAAAGCTAAAATCAAGAGAAGGTTATTCTTCAAACCTAGTACATAAAGCATGTCCTTCATCCTCATTGTCTTCTAGGAATCTAGTTTGTAGGAGGCCTCTCCTACTCCTTTGATCGGATATTGATAATCATCACCCAGCTTCACATTATGAGGTGATTCTTTATGAATTAATTTTGAAAGAGAGCCTTTATACCCTGTCATTTGCTTAGAAGCACCACTATCCACCAACCAAGTATCATTTCCAGGGGTCATTTTTCCCGTGAGAGATGATATTAGGATGTAGTCATCATCACTTGAATCATATTCTCTTGCAATTTTATTCATTGGTTAATCATATTCAACGACATGAGCATGATTCCCCTCACCCTTTTCCTTTTCTTTTAGTTTAAGAATAAGGGGACAAAAATTTTCAACGTGTCCCAACTTTTTGCAACAGAAACACATCACATTTGAATAGTCTCTTCGATTCTTCTTTGACTTTTGAGATTTATTTGGGGATGAGGGTTCCTTATTACTCTTTCCTTTCATTGTATGAGAAACTAAAGCTTGATCATCATCCCTCAATTTCTCTTCTCTTTCTACAATCCTTGCTTCCTCTTGAGTGCAATCTTCCCATAATCTGCTAAACTTGATTAGCTTCCTCCTTGAGAATATTCCTTGAATGAATGAGTCCCATGACCTTGGGAGACCATTCAAGGTGGTCAACACCATTTATTATTCATCAAAAGTGTCTCCAGTATATTCAATATTTTCCTTGATCTAGTTCACTCTCGATAAGTAAGAGTGAATGGACTCTGAATCTTGAAGCTTCACATTCTTCATTTGGGTCTTTAATGTCATCATTTTGTTGATGTTTTTTCCTTCAAATAGTTGATTCAATGCATCCATAATATTATTTAGATATTTTAACAGAGAAACATGATGGATCAGATGATCCTTTATTGAGTCTGCAATAATCCTCTTAGCCATGGCCTTGTTCTTGTTATGCTTTTCCTTGGCCTCATCTTCCTCTAGTTCTGGAACTTCCTCCTCAACAAATATTTCTAAATCGTGTTCCTCCAAAAGGAGGCCTACTATGTAATTCCATGCTTTCAAGTTTTCTGCTCCTTCCAGCTTCTCATCCTTCCTAGGAAGGTGAAGTTAGTTTTCCAAAACACTTCCAAAAATCTGCAGAAAATCCTCTTTTTCAGGCCTTCTATGATACCATGTTGATTTTTTTATGTTTTTTCAACAGTTAAAGTATTATATTCTTTTATTATTATTTAATAAACAAAAGGATCACAACTGAAAGATATATATCCACAGAACAATAAGATATGTCCTTAGGGAAACCCTCAAGGGGGAGAAAACCCTACAAACTTTCCTCAATATAGTTTCCTCCAACATTTGCAATGTCATACAATGCTCTTTCACAAAATCAAGACCAAAGAGACCCATACACGAACCAAGAATAGCCTCCTAGATAAGTGCACACTACTCTCTTGTACTTATGTTCAATGAGTGATCTCAAAATGAATCGATATAACCTCTATTTATACTCTAAAATACCTAAAATACATGACTTATCAATAAACCCTTTCACAATTACACTTAGGAATAACTTCTGAAATTACATAAAATCTCAACAGAGCCTCCCCATTCAAGCTTTAAATTTAACTATAAATAAAATACTCCATCCTCTATTTTCAACATGAAAGGTTACTAATGATATGTTTCCAAAAAAAATTCACTAATCCTTGTATTGATCCTTCATATCGTTATGATGCCAAGTTTACTCCTCCATATCACCATTTCATAGGAGTCTATGCTGTCAAAATTAACACTCAATCAAAGAGAGAGTGATATTTGAGGAAATAATTGATATGGATTTATGAGCGGAACGAAATGAAAACACAGATTTATAATATTAACATAGAGACACAGTGAACAATAGCATAGATAAAGTAAAACTTGACTTCAATTAAATAATAAATATGCCGAGAACTGTAAAACGCAGACTGAAAACAAGTTGGCTAGAATGGTGGTAGCTTATCTCTGAGAAGAGATGTGACGACTACACCCATTTGCAAGAAGATGAGTACAATGAGGCTATGAAGTCGTTTTTACAATAAACATGAATTCCAAAACCCTAGACATCCAAAAACCTAACCCTAGGAGATGAAGTGACAAAAGTCATGCGGGCCCCATTGGGGTAAGTTAGTACATCAACTTCCCAGGGTCGTAACTTTTGCATACAATCTCTGTTTAGGGTGCATGGTAGTTTGTTGGAAATGTATCGACGAGGAGATTCATTTTGGTGGCTCAATGATAGAATTTATATATAATTGAGGTGTCTGATCATGAAAAAAATACGTTTAGTCCCTCAAAATGGCCCTGGAAGTTTGGGACCCAAAAAACTTCTAAAAATAGTAAATTTCCAAAAGACTATTTTGAGCCAGCTGGAATAGCTAGGTGTCCACCGACATCTTCCTGGATCAATCCTCCTGCATTAGGTGGTCTCCATTTTTTTTAGTTCCCCCAATAGATGAGGAAATTTCTATTGAATTTGCCCCCGAGTGAGCCACTTGCCTTGGTGCAGGAGCTTCCCTGCTTTGACAACCTGATAAATTTGGATCCTCTGTTGGAGAGTTTCCTTGACCTGTGTGTCCATAATATGATTAGTGGATGCATGTTCCATGCAGTTAGGGTTGAAATCTGTTGGTGTTAATTGTTTTGTGATCTCCGAGGTGTCCAATAATGGTGTAAAATAGGGTCGAAGGAGGTCCACATTGAACACTGGGTGCAAGCTAAGGAAGCGAGGAATGTTGATCTCAAAATCATTGTCACCCACATCCTTGGTGATGGTGTAAGGTCCATAAAGGAGTGGAAGAATCTTCTGATGAGGCCTTGTAAGGCGTTATTTCTGCAAGTGCAACAAAATTATGTCCCCCACCTGAAACTAGTGTGGCACCCAGTATTGATCATGGCGTTGCTTGTACTTAGAATTGGAATTCTGTAAAATATCATGAATTTTTTGGTGAATGTGTTGGATCCACTCAAAGAACTAGGTGGATTAATCAACTTCAGTTGAAGCATGCGATGATTATGTCTGGGTGGTTGCAAGGGGTAGTGCAACATCCATGGGACCTAATGGTTGAAATCCCAACCCCACCTGAAAGGGGTTGTGGTCGGTGGAACTATGTATGGCTCTGTTGTAGTTGTTTTGAACATAAGGAAGACTCACATATTAGGTTTGGGGGTGCTTGGAATTTTACATGCACAGGATGTGCACAATCATCTGGTTGACGACCTTGGTTTAGCCATCCATATGGGGGTCAAAGGCAGTGAATTTGGTGAGCTTGGTGTCCAGCAATGACTAGAGGCTTGACCAAAATGTGTTGACGAACCGACTATCCCGATCTGAGATAATGGTTTGTGGGATCCCAAAGTGTACCCACACTCGTTTAAAGAAGAGCTTGGCAGTGGCCTCCATAGTGATGCTCTTCTTGCAGGTGGCCAAAATCACTATCTTGGAAAAACAATCAACAACCACAAAAACAAATTCATTTCCTCGCTTGGTGGATGGAAGGCCCGACATGTAGTCCATTGATATGGATTCCCAGGGCCTGTCAAGAGTAGGCAGAGGAGCGTATCGACCTTGTTTCTTAGTTTCCAATTTGGCAATAATGCAGGCAGTGCAGGACCAAATATACTTGCTGACATATTGTCGAAGTTTTGTCCAATAGCAATGTCGTTGTAGCCCTGCCACTATATTTTCCGTGCCGAAGTTTCCTGCCACCCGATTGTAGTGGGATTCCCAAATAAGCTTCTCTCTCTTGCTTGATGGAATGCAGAGATGGCCCAAATGGCATAACAGCCCATCCTGAAGATGGAAATTGGTGACAGTTGTATTTGTGCTCAATAGTTGGTAGGTTTTGGTGAAGTCGGGATGTGTCTCATAGAGGTGGGGCCATCTGGAATTCTTGTGGATGCAAGAGTCTAGCACTGTAGTGAGTGTCGCGATCAGAGGTCGACTGAGGCAATCAACGAATCAGTTGGTACTTATTTTTTTATACTTGATGTTGAGGTGGAACCGTTGAAAATATGTGGACCACTTTTGATGGCGGTCATTCTACAATTTGCCTTGTGTATGCATGAACTGCAACAACTTATGATCAGTTTGGATGAAAGTCTCTTTCCCGAAAATGTTATGCCTCCACTGGCGATAGGTTTTCACAATGGAGTACATTTATTTATCATAAGTAGGGTACTTACAAATGACATATGATAGTGTTTCACTATGATAGGCGGGGTGGCCATGTTGAGTGAGGATTGCGCCCACGGCATAGTCTGGAGCATCGGTCTTGATCTCAAAGGGTATTTGCAGGTCATGTAATGAAAGCACTGGGGTTGAACACAATCACTACTTTAGATCATCAAAAACACAGATTTTTAATATTAACACAGAGACAGTTAAAAATAACATAGATACAATAAAATTTGACTTCTATTAAATAAGAAATATGTTGAAAACTGTAAAAGGCAGATTGAAAACAAGCTTGCTATTTAAGGATTGGGAGGTTATTTGAGCATGGGTTTTCTTGCAAGGGTGTAGCAAAACCCACTTTTAACTAGTTGTGCTAGCTAATATGAGACAATGAGTGATAGAAGACAATCATACAAGTGTTAATTTCACGCTACAAGCATCAATTAAATCACTAAATTGAAATTCAATGTTTAATGAATATTTAACAAGAAGATTAGGGGGAAACAACAATGTTAGATTAAATTCCAATGAAATGCCACAAAATTATAATGTATGTCACATAAGAAGAGTAATTTTCAACAAATGGGCCCCAAATCTCTCCATGAGATGGTCCTTTGACCTCCTTAACCATCCAATGTATCTATGTCGAACATGTAGGTAGAAAACCATCTATGGATGACCATTGTGGAAGGAAAGAACCCAGAAAGAAGGAAAGCATACTATGAATGAAGGTAATAGGGAATAAGGATCTATGATTTCACTCTAATCTCAATTGCATGACCAATCCTTTTATTTATACACTTTGTGAACCCTATCTCTCCAACAACTAGATAGGAATGCCATCAGTGAGATCCTATGATGAAAAGACTTAGGTAGATGGCCAATTAAATATATTTGGAAATAGCATGAGGTTATACAAGTCACTACACAACCATCCCACCATTTTCACTTTTTCCTTGGGAATTTATGTGCCACAAGAAACTCTTTTTTTATTTTTATTCTTACATAGTCACACAATGATCGATTGGTTTCACATGCAATTTAGTGTAAGTATCTAGGGATATCTCACATGATTCTTAGGAATGTTCCATTGATGATAGTACCTTGCTTGATAGTATCTAAAAATATTTTACATCATGTAATTTACTATGTTATATGAACTTTATATAATGATTTGTGAACATTTCATGTATTCCCACTCAAATTTTACAGAGTGAAATTAGGATCATAGTAGTTACCCTTTGATGTGTGAATTTAAGCTTATAATTGAAAGAGATCATTTTTTCTTACCCAAGGGTTGTAGTAGAGAGATTGGAAACACACACACATAGTCAAGAATGGGGGAGTACCCAAGAAGAGGTGATGGAGAGAACCGATAAAATAAACAAAAACAACGTTATACAAATACATGTAATCTCTTTACAAACAATGTAGGAATTCCTGAAATTTCCAAAGCAAAGTACAATATGAGATTATGGAAATGGAGGACACATATAAATGAATTTGAAAGTGAGGGAATAACGGTACCTAAAGGGGTGGAGATGTGTAATTCCCATGCTTGTTAAATTTCCAAGCAAAATACAATATAAGATCATGGAAATAGAGCATAGATATAAATACATTTGAATGTGAAGGAATAATGGCACCTAAGGGAGTGGATATATGTAGAAAAAATGTTTCCAATGAGATGTGGGACTAGAACATGTAGGAGGGCATCTAGAGGGAAACTTCCACTTGAGAGTGCTAAACAATATTGAAAATAGCCATATATGTCCAAGGGTCTTCGACTCAATTTGGAAAATTGCAAACCTCAATGCATACCAGCCATAACATGTGGAAGGACACCAAAAGGGAAACATTCACTTGAGGGATCAAAACAATGGTGAAAATATATATACATGTCTGGTGACCTTTCACTAGATATTGAACACTACAACTAATGTACAAATCTCCACATTGTGAGAATAAGTTGAAGTTGAGCCTATGAGAAACAAGCATGTATGAACCGACCCTAGAATAAAAGGATGTGACATTGATAGGGGAAATCTCACTCTATATGCAGAGTGAGGAATCTCTAGAAACCAATACAAGGTGCATAAAATTAAGTAAGAAATGTAATATATATATATATATATATGAGTTGGTCAATGAGTAAGAGACTCGTGACTTCCTTTGAATAGATAAAAATGATGGATGACCTTGGTAGAAATCATAAACTAGAAGGACATAATAGAAGCAAATGTCAAGGTAAAGAATTGGAGGTGAGAAGTGTAGATGGTGTGTTGGAGAGCATGCAAACAAAGGAAAATTTAGAACATGGGAGACTCATGGATCAAGATGATAAATCAAATGGATGGTAGTTGAAATTATTAGGAATCATAGTGATGAAATCAACTAAATGAGATGAGTGGGATGCAACAAAACAATATATTCTCCAAACAAGGGCAACAAGGATTTCTCCTTGAAAAAGAGATAGCAATATGAGAATAACTACAAGTATTAATGATTCCCACAATTTTTGTTTTTTAATGGTTTTATGTTAATGTCTTTTAAAAAGAATAAAAGTACTTAGATATGATATAAGGAAGTGAGTACCAAAAATGCAACCAAGCAGTTATGACCAACATGTGTGGAAAGAATGGTCACGAATAAGAGAAATAGGAGTAGGGAACCAAAGGTAGGTCTCCTTAATGGGATGATGAATAGAGATGTAAATTGTAGATGGGATTGAGGGCATGAATGAAAGAAGAGGCCAATGGCATGCAATAAAACACAAAATGATAATTTAAATGAATAAAAACACGAGGCATGCTATCTAATGTGAACTATCTAAAGTCATGATCCTGCAAGGAGAAGTAGCAACATGGGTACAAATATCAAATAGGGTACTAAACTACAACAACCAATGAAGTTGGAGTACTACCATTGGGAAAGTACATAATGCAACTTGGATGAACGAGCATGGGTACAAATATCAAATAGGGTACTAAACTACAACAACCAATGAAGTTGGAGTACAACCATTGGGAAAGTACATAATGCAACTTGGATGAATGAGGCAACTTGCTCAAGCGAGGGGAGCCTAAAAGAATATTCAAGGGGGTGCTAAACAAGGCTAGTGCAACATGGATGGGATATGGATTTTAGTCGCGGAAGGTTAAGAATTGGTTTCCAATTCAATTAATCGAAAAAATTTGTGAGGATACATGGATGTTGATATTGATGTTCCATTCAATTAATTTGCCATTGATTTGGTTATTTTGAAATATGAATAAACTAATTATTATTAAGTCATGGTATTTATTTAACACTAAAAAGTTAACTAATTAATTTTCTCATTTAACTTCGTCAATAAAAATTTATAACAAGTGGCCAAATTTATTATAAGAATCACTAAAATTATTTGTTTTAAGAATTCAGTGATTAAAAAAATGTTTTTTTTTTAATATAAAAAATTTAAGAAAAAATAGATATTAAAATATTTTTCTTTTATTTGTTATTATAAGAATCACTAAAAGGATTTGTTTTAAGAATTCAATAATTAAAAAAATGTTTTTTTAATATAAAAAAAATTAAGAAAAAATAGATATTAAAATATTAATCTTTTATTTATTTGTTATTATAAGAATCATTAAAAGGATTTGTTTTAAGAATTCAGTGATTAAAAAAATGTTTTTTTAATATAAGAAAATTTAAATATTATAATATTTGTCTTTTAGTTGTTTTTTTTTTTTTAAATTCTTTTATTTATTTTATTAAATAAATAATATCAATATTTAAAAAATAAAAAATATTAATAAATTATTTATTTTCACTAATAACACAAACACAATTAAAAAAACTTCCACTAACTCTACTAGTTAAATTCTTAACATAGCATAATATTCCTTCATGTTCAATCTATTCATATTACCAAATTTTATATATATAATTCCTACGACCAAATCCTTTATGTATTTCCTTTCTTTCAATAGCTCATTATTCCTTGTGACAAATCTTTTATATAATTCTTATTATCTTTTTCTTTCTTTATAAAAAAAAACTATGAGACTATGTAATTCTTTAAAGAGGTAAGTAGGCCTTGGATCAAACCAATTGAGTGTCATTATAATATAAGAGTATACCCAAACTTTCAAGCTAGATATATTAATAAAAAAGTTAAGACATTAGGAGACACACCCACATTTTAGAGTTCCCACTTTGGGGAGATGTCTAGCCTGTTCCCACTTTGGGGAGATGTCTAGCCTTTTATCATTTTCATTATCAAATGAGTCAAATCTCATATTTTAAATAAATACATTTTATTAAATATCGTTTAGATAATTTTTATAAATAAATAAATTCATAATTATGATTTTTTAACGTTATTAAAATGAGTCAAATCTCATATTTTAAATAAATATACTTTATTAAATATCGTTTATTAAATATTTTTTAGATAATTTTAATAAATAAATAAATTCATAATTATGATTTTTTTAATTTGTAATGAAAATTTGAAGAAAATAATTTTTATTTAAATAATTTAAAGTATTTAAATAATTAATTTAGAAATTATTTAAAAATTAAATATATTAAATTATATTAATTTTTAAAATATATAAAATTTTATTTTTAATCTTTTTCTAATTATATTAGTATAAAAGCTTTGTAAAATAAAAATTTTGTAATAAATTCAATTGAGTTTATTTTATATAATTATTTAATGGAATATTATTTTCCCCACCAAAATTTTATTAATAACATTATTTTAAAAAAATTATAATAATAATAATTTTAATTTTTTTAACAAAATCCAATATTTAAATTCATGTATATGCAAACAAGCTATCTTATATAAGAATTTTTACACATATAAATAATGTATGATACTAGTGAAATGTTATTTTTTAAACAATATAATATTTATTTATTTTTATTTTTTTAAATCAAATAAATTTGTGAAAAACAATGTCAAAAGTGTGAATCCAAGTTTAATTATTTAAAATAATTAAATTGTCTTAGAGTTTGATTTATAATAATTTAACATATACTTTTTATAATAATTTAATATATACTTTTTCTATAATAATTTGTACTTATATTTTGAAATAATGTTATAGGTCGTCAAAGTAAAAATCAACGTTATTTTCATAAAATAAATTACAAATATGGAACTTTGGAAATCGAACATATAAATGTTTATAGTTTGATGAAATGAATATGTTTAAAAATATTATTAAAGTTGGAGAGGCATTTGAAAATAAAATATTTGATAAAATCAATGTTATTTCTATAAAATAGATTATAAATATGAAATTTTGGAAATCAAACCTATAAATGTTTATAGTTTGATGAAATGAATATGTTTAAAATTATTATTAAAGTTTGAGATATTAATAGGCATTTGAAAATAAAATATTTGATTTAGTTTGTGAATTCTAAATCACAAGGTTTATTAGAACAAACCTAAAATTAAAGTGATGGCATTTGTTGATTATCTATATTAAGCATGTTATATAAGTTTTAATGATATATTTAAATAGTTCACAACCTATAAATTTATCTAAAAATTGTCATATTAATAAATGGTTATATATATTTCTTATGATATATAAATATGATTGTTATTTACAAATACAAAATATTTTCCATCTTGTCATATATCTTATTAACATGACAATATGTCTTTTTACAATTTTTAATTTTTAA
The DNA here is from genome assembly GCA_010110895.2 of Picea sitchensis. Taxonomy (NCBI): domain Eukaryota; kingdom Viridiplantae; phylum Streptophyta; class Pinopsida; order Pinales; family Pinaceae; genus Picea; species Picea sitchensis. Next base: position 52,259 of record SNQJ01S0004449.1, on the reverse strand, counting down.
CATTTTTTCCTAAATACATTTCAAATCATTCCAAATACAATAAATACAACTCATCACTTAAGCATTTTATTTATGAAACTCAATAAATACAACTTATCACCTCAAGAACCTCATTTCTAAAGCTCAAAGATTAGGAGTAGATGCCAATTTTACAAGAAAAACCAATGTGAAACCATATGGAGTTATCAATTTGACAAACAAAGCATCACAAAATTATCGCTTAAGCTCACACACTCATCCCTTTATTGGGGAAGAATGAATGAAACTCTTCCTCTATTGGACTTAGAACCTCCTCTCTCTAATTTATTTATTGTAGTTAATAACCTTTTGTATCATAGATTATCTTTAAAAAATTCCCCAACCCACCCAACCCACCAATACAAGGCCTTGATTTTTCTAATTTTCCTTATCATGGAAAACCATGAGATTTTTTCCAATTTCTATGTAGTTGTACAAACCTATAGAGGACCCTGTGTGCAATTTTATGATCCTTCGATCATGTTATTGTTCCCCTAAGAGTGCTTGACTACGTTGGTTTTTTTGGATTTTTCTTGCATGGAGGGTTGTTGAACTATGGTCTCCCTATTCTTGCCTAGTGATTGAATATTGTTTACCTAATATTTTTCACATAGTTAAAATGGATTGAAAAAATACGAGATGCATCACTTTTTTTCAATCATAATTTTGTTTCAATTATTTCATTTTCTGTAAATTTTAAGTTCAACAATCATATCGTACATTTTGCACAAAAGGATTACTTCATTAAGAAAGAAACATTTTAGTTAGTTATTTCTCAAACTTATTAGGTTGTGATTCATACATTGGTATTAACTAGAAAGAGGGTACAATGAACATGAGGTTATTTGGGTTTTTTTTTCATAAAAACTAGGAAATTTATATTGTTAAAAAGGATGCGGTCAAAACCGCTGAGGAGTTACAAAGTATTTCAAAATTTAGGCCAATCTAGGGCCTCAATTAAACCAATACTGCAAACTAGTAATGACTTTTTCAAATACTCAAATGAAAACTTCACATATAACAACCTTACTTAATACACTCGGAAAAAAACTCTGAGGATAAAAGTGAAGACACATTGCATCTAAATTAACCTATTGGGGGAGATCTCTCCACTTTAACTGACTTGTGGGAATGACTTCGTGTTACCATTGGTTGTGATGTGGCATGTGATTTCTTCTTCTTTTCGACTACCGTCCAAACTTCATTTGTAAAGGTTGAGGTACTTTCCTATATTTCCAAGATTTTCTTGATCTGAAACTTATATTTTTTCTTCATTTGATGCCTTAATATCATCAGCCTAATCTACCCAGCTATTTGATTGCTAAGGAGAATATTGGATTCAAAGTCCCTCATCTGAAACCTGAGAGGAAGATGCCTATTTCTCCGACTTATGAATGGATTATGAGCTCATGTCTTGAGATAACGGAGTCGGATGAAGAGGAGGATTTGGCTCAGACGGATTTTCACTAACTTAAGGGGCTTSTCTGCAATCCTTTGATATTTCTKTATGGTCGTCATTTGATCCCACCCACCAAGTGGATTTCCAAAGTTTTCTATTATTCTTAGTCCCTTTGGGATAATGGGTTGCAAGATGTCCTATTTCAAAACAAGATATGCAACACAACGAAATTATCTCGTAGTCTAGTTTTTGAGACCAAGAATAGTTTTTACCAGTAATAATAACTTCAACTGAGAATCCTTTAATAAACTCCATTTCTACACAGATACGGGAAAAAGTGGAAGTGTTGTGCCTTGTAGTTTCATGACATGAAAAGTGGAACTTTCCAAAATCTAAATCGATGGCTTCAAGAGAGGGTAAACCCCATAATTCAAGGGAAAGTTGGGAAGCCTCACCCAAACAGGAGCTGAGGAGAGAATGTCAGTAGCCAGATTGAAAGAAGGAGAATAAGGTTTCAAGCACATACCTGAGTTACCCCAAAACCATGGGCCTGAGTTGAAAATCAAATCTCAATATTCCTCAATGTCGAACTCACCAATGAATGATCCTTTAGCACAAGAATGAATGAAATCTTGTTGTTGCATATTAGGGATCGAGGCAGTGGAGTTCCAACTGTTGAGATCCACTAACTTTGGTAAAAAAACCATTGAAATCATAGACCAAATTCACGGATCTATAGTATTCTTCCTCTTCCTCAACATCTTGTCCCATGGGAATGACAAGGGGAGGGGCTTCCTGAACCAGAAGAGACGACGAAGAAGGAGAAGAGACTCGTTGAACCACATCTCAAAAAGAGGCATCGGACTGCGAAATAGAAATTTGCCTACACACAAAGATGGAATGAAAGGCCCCACTGCTTGGGGCACCTGTAGAAATGGTTGAAGTTGTGGCCATGGATGGTGAGGAAGATAAAAATGGGTTGTAGGCCCAATTCGCATAGATGCAATGAGCATCTAGGATTAAAACCTAGCCATCGTGCACAAGGGGAAGAGCGGCTCCATTGACATTGATCACTGAGAAAATAAAATGATATTGTTAAACATGAAGCTTGGTAACATTACCTTTTGTATTTAACAACTATTGAGGCTATTTTATTTTTTAAACATCGTGAACTTTTGAATTAGATTTGGGCCTTGGATAAAGGATTTTTCATTAAATATTCCAACGACATTAAAACTTGAGACTAGAAGTTGAATAGTGAAGAAGAGGATTCATATAGACAACATTGCAATTAAGTTATCACTATTCAAATATGGGCACATTGGCAAGGTCTTCTTGTATAAGAGGGTATAATAAATCATTTGAATCATCATGACATAAGGAAATAAAAGGATATTAGAATATTATCAATCCAAACCAAATATAAAATACATATAGTCATAAGCATTGAAATGCAATAGAAGAAATAACATTAGTTAAGAAAACCAGTGACACAAATACATGGGTTATAATGCACTTGAGTCTTAATTATGGATACTGTTACTACTGCAGGCATACAATTGGAATTTCATTGAAATAAACCATTCATATACCATTCATAATGAGAAAAGGAAAATACCTCAATCAAAGTATCACAGTAATCAAAGGTATTACAAGGAGGTTCTTGCAAGAGAGTATATTTTTCAATCCTCATTCCATCCTGGCATAGACTATATAGAGGAAACTCAATGGTTGTCAAACTAGGTTATTCATCCAACTAAATTCAAAGTATAGATCATAAATCCATTTGGTTGTAATTAATCAAGTGTAAACAAGACATAGATGATAAAAATAAGTGCATTCAAAGATGGCGCAACCTCTATTAAGAATTTATTTAAGGTGAGATGCATAGTCATCATTTACCTTTGTGTTCCTTAGGCATGATTATAGTTAGAAAACATTCATGCACATAAATATAATCTAAGGAGAAGAGATCTGTGAGAAATTTGAACATTCTTCTACATCTCATCATACTATTACTTGAGCATGAGTATAGTTAGAAAACATCCATTCACATAAAGCTACAGTAAGTAGAGACCTTTGAGCACTTGTAACAGTGTTCTACATATCATCATTATTCAATCATAAATAATCAATTAATGAAGGCATGGAATGAATAAATCGTTTATTATTTAATCAATAGAAAACAAAATCATGAAAGAGGAAAGACAAAATAAGCAAGCAAGTGTTGACCTATTTAATAATCTAGTGAAAACCACTTCAAGAAACATGTAGTAAAATCCAGTGGAGAAACCAAAGAATACCAACATAATTAAAACTTCACATCTTCAACGAGGAGACACGTCAATCACCAATGAAGCAATGTTGTCAGCTAGTGAAGGTGAGGCCTAGAATGTTTTTGGTGAAGATATACAATTCATGATATAATAATTTCTCTTTATGGCCTCTCTTCAACTTAAGGGAGTATTATTATAATTGTTGGTGTAATATTCACATGTGACCATGACAAAATCATA
>SNQJ01S0004449.1:6999-36062 GCA_010110895.2 Picea sitchensis | reverse complement strand
TTTCGCATGCACCAGATGCAAGCAGTGCATGAAAAAGACCCTTTGAATAGTAGCCAATAAGGAGAACTATCAACAAAGGTGAGGAAACCACCAATTAGGATAATGGCATCCAAGAAAATTCATGAATCCCAATGTGTGAATATATCTTTTGTCGTCAAACACAAGGGAAACCCTCCAGTCAGCGATGGATGAGGAGATGTCAACTGTTGGGTTCAAGGTTACCTAACCATGATGAAAGTAGGACCAGGGTGCACGATAGGACTACAACTTCATGTAACTCTAAGACACACTGAGGGTATGGACGACATGCAAAGTCAAGAGTTCTGAGGAATGATCGACACAGGTTGATAGACATCCTTTGAACAAGAGCATGAAACACATGGAAGACCCTGGTAGCATAGACTCAATGATGAAACTTTGTGATGTAGGAGGCACCAATCAAACTCTCCATAGGGACTGAAAGAGTAACCAGTCAGAGGATTAAACTCTAAGTAACAATCTTAGCTTCCTAATTTCATGCTAAACCCAAACTTTGGATGACAAGTGGACTCAAATTTTTGTGCTTTATTCAAAGGTGACACAAATGTTGTGAACAAGAGATAATATTCTTTTCCCACCCATATTTTTTTGTTTTTTCATAGTCAAATGAATGCTATGATACAGAGGAGGAAATGAGTTTCACAGGTAAGCAACTAACTCCAAAAGTGGAACATACCTATGCTCAATGCAAGGAACTGCACGTAGTGGATGGACACTCAGGGGAATGTTTCCTCGTAGGGTATAGGGCGTCAAGATGCAAAGGATATAAACAAGGATCTACTTGGTTGATGATGAAAACTGCTCGAGATGATAGTCTTATAATGAAAAAGTTGGAACCGGTGATAGGCTCAATACTGCAAGCGAGAGGATGATATGTGATTACAACTTAACTCCAAAGAATGTCATTTTTCATAAATTTAGTCTACTTGGTTTGAAAAAGGGTTAAAATTACACCAAATAGAAGTCCTTTCAAATCCAATTTACGAGTGTGAAAGAGACAAGTTTACTCGACAATCTTTTCTCTTTTTGAGAGAGTCAGAAAAGAGCTTAAACCAAACTCGTTGGGATTCCCATAGGTATAGGTCAGCATGCTTATGAGTAAGAAATTAGTTTCGAACAAAAATTCATATTAGTTATAAGGGACTCTTGTTCCTACGGAAAAATATATGCATGGTCACCGAATGATACAAAGGTTCTAACTAGGGCACCCATGATTGGTAAGTCTCTACCATTCAATAACAACACTTCTAGTAGCAGAAAGAAGGTTCTATGTTGCTAACAAATGGGTTCATACCTAAGGCTTACAAATTGCAGTTATAGGATAATGCAAGTGTGCAAAATAGAGTGATGACCTATCCTATATGTTGGTTAACGAAAATACCTGCCAAAGTCACGAACGAGCGACATGACACTAGAAACCTCAAGAATCACTGGATAATCTTCAACAACTTACAATGGAGAGATGCATTCTTTAAATATAGTTCAAAACCAAAAATACCACAATCCAATACCAAGGGATAATACCACGGGCCAATACCATGGGTTATACATAACTAATTCTACTAACCAACTTTAACTACTTTTGGTACCAATAATAATGAGGGTTGACCACTTATTACAATGACAACTAACTAGTGACTAACTATGAGGGGTTAGGGGCGGATCCTCTCTCTCTCTCTCTCTCTCTCTCTCTCTCTCTCTCTACTAACTATGAGGGGTTAGGGATGATCTCTCTCTCTTATGACTAGGTTATTACAAAATATGGGTTTGTATTTGGTTCCATTCTATTTTCTTGCTTTCATTTGTGAATCTCTTAAGGGGTTCACTTATTCAAACTGTTACATAACATGTACATTCATGGTATATTAAAGAATACAACTAATTTCAATAGATACTAATTAATACATCCTAAAATACTTTTATTGAACCCCCCTCCCATTACACATTTCCAATTAAAAATCTCATATTTTCACTAGCTATCCTAGGTATTCATTTTTTCCATGACAATTTTAATACCATTTTTATTTCTACCCCTAGTATTGTGATGTGACTCAATTCTCATAATCCATGGAAATTTTGTAGGGGAAAATATAAATTTTGGGTGGGACGATATATTTTTGAATGGAGAACAAACCCATGAATGTAGTTTGACTTCACAAATAGAATGTGTAATTGACTTTGCATCACCTTCACACGCATATCATACATATTCAAACACTAGTGAAACTAAACACACAGTCATATTCATTCCATCTTCACACACTGCATACATATACAATGTGTATGTGTGTTTGTGTGTGTTTGTATCATATTAAAAATAACCCTTAACCCTTATATACTAGGCAATATATTGCTTCCATATTTTACAATTTTAAATTCCTCAATATGAACTCACATGGTATAATATTGTCTACTTAGTTAACACCATGTGGTGAATCTCAGCATATAGTGCATAGCATATATCATTATTATGGCTCAATCCATGGGACAAAAACCATCTATTTTTCCTCTAATCGATGAGTTCAAGGCTCAAAGATTCATTGTTGGGTCCCTAAATAATGGTACATGCCCTATATGTGTATTATTTTTGTATGGAGGAGTATATAGAAAACTTCAAAGATTAGGTGCAACATAGATTCTTATTGTGGCAAGGACCATAGTTTTGGTGACAATTACTAGGGAGTTAGTCCCTTATCCATGATTTCATGCTCAAAATAAATGCACTAGAGGCCTTGAACCATGATTCAATTCCTCTATGTAGGATTTTTTCCTTTTGGGATGAGTACAGGTTCAAATCCAAGGGCTATAAAATGGATGGCTTATTGTTACGAGGAAAATCACTCTATGGCGTGGGGTAAACCACAACAGACAAAAATGACTGCAAAAACCAACTCTAATATCAAGTATGATATATAAACAAATATGCTAACAACACAAGATAAAGATCCTACCTCGTCTAGACGTTTGATGAAGTCCACCGTTGAGCACTTGACTCAAAGCTATACACCTGCAACTTGTCCTCAACAACCAAGATACACAAGCATATGGTGATAATATATAAAGTTAGCACATATAATAGCATAATCCATCAATATTCATAACAAATCTGCCCATGGAATAACAATTCAAATATTTTTGAGAGATTAATTGGACGAGAAAAGAGTATTTCTATTAAAATGTAATCAACAAAAGTGTATGAATGAAAAAATTATGTGTCAGCACGTTCAAAACTGAGAAACTAAGTTCCTTCTAGCTGGGCCTCCACCACTTCAATCCTCCACCAAAGGAAAGCTCATATAAGAGAGACAATGAGGTTTACCATCAAATAGGGAAGAGCCTGGGGGATGAACAATGTGTTTAGACTTAAAAGGACAAAGGGATGCAGACTTAATATGAAGTGAATAATTTCTCAAGAGTAACTTTTCTCTCAAAGTTGAATTCTTCTCCTCCTCTCCATAGCTTGGATATGGCCCCTTTATAGCCTTCGAATGGAAATGAAGGGTCGAGTCGGAACATTTCCAGTATATGGAAGGTCAAGGATCATGGATCCTATGATGTGACATGGAAAGCTAACACCATTTTTTTTAATTTTGGGAACAAAACCCGATGTACACAGGTTGTAATGGTGCAACCTGCATATACACATGTTGTATAGCTGTTAGGTCGCGTATATGTGGAAAAATATGTCTTTTGTCTCTGGGAATTGCAAAAAAGGGGACTTCAAGTCTACATAGGGAAATGGAAAAGGCCTTCTAAGCAGGTTGCATGGGGTGAGGAAAATCTTGCTATAACAGATGCCCCCTAATGTGTGAGTTCAGAGGAGTATATGTGATGGCTGAAATATATTATAATTCCCAGAAGTGGAGCAATGGAGACCCAGTTGGACAAACTAGTTTCTCATGAGAATATTACAATCCATAATGACTTTGTGAACATGGCTACCAATTTGAATTACACTACAGGCCCATGTGGAAATATACCAAACAATTGTTCATAGCTATGAATAGGAAATATAAGGGTAGATACATGCCATAGGCTGTCATAGTCACAAACAAGGCCTAGTGAAAACCAGTCTCAAAATCAATTTGAAGATATCAGTATACAATGGAGTACAAGCTAATCTCCCATGATCATTGAAGTCATATAGCTACTGGTCCAATGAATGATAGCAACAGATCAAGAAATTTGTGGCCATGAATTGATGTCTTCAAGTCTTCTACATGATCCTCCAAAGGTGCAAGTCTACTTTATGTGAATAAAGGAGTTGAGGTTGAACACAATGAGACTTTGTTTGATTATTAGTCATTAAGGTATACTGTTAAAAAATGTGAGATAGTCTACTAATAATGAAAGTAGGTATCAGGGCACTGAGGACATTCTTACAAGTGTGAATAAAGGTATTGAGTTTGAACACTTGAATAATCCATCGATTAGGAGACATTGATGTATTCCCAACTGTTGATGGCAAGAGAACCTGCCACTGATGACTACAAGCCTCTAGGTACTCATAGGACTCTAGGTCTCGTTTCCAGGATAGATGGGCTGAAGTTGATGGAAGGAGACCCGCTGAAAGGAGAGCATTAAGGCCTCTCTCATCAGTTAGCACAAGGTACAAAGTAGTAGCTTGATGATTTGGAGGAACTCGAATGAAGAACACGTTCATGAATCAATGACCTTGTGTGTCTTTCGCATGCACCAAATGCAAGAAGTGCATGAAAAATACCCTCTTAATAGTAGCCAATAAGGAAAATTACCGAAAAAGGAGAGGAAACCACCAATATGGATAATGGAATTCAAGAAACTACATGAATCATAATGCATGAATAGATTTCTTGTTGTCGAACATAAGGGAAACCCCCTAGTCAGCGACTGATGAGTAGATGTCAACTTTTGGGTTCAAGGTTACCTACGCATGATGAAAGTAGGACCAGGGTGCACGATAGGACTACAACTTCATGTAACTCTGAGACACACTAAGTGTATGGCTGACATGAAAATTCAAGAGTCCTGAGGAATGGACAACACAGGTTGATAGAAATCCTTTGAAAAAGAGCATGAGACATATGGAAGACTCTAGAAGCACAGAATCAATGATGAAACTTTGTGATGCAGGAGGCACCAATCAAACTCTCCATAGGGACTAGAAGAGTAACTAGTCGGAGGAGTAAACTCTAAGTAACAAGATCATATTCCTAAGGTCATGCTAAACCAAAACTTTGGATGACAAGTGGACTCAAAAGTTTGTGCTCTGTTCAAAGGCGACACGAATGCTGCCAACATGAGATAATATTCTTTTCTTGCCAGTATTTTTTTGTTTTTTCATAGTCAAATGAATGTTATGATATAGAGGAGGAAATGAGTGGCACGGGTAAGAAACTAGTTCCAATAGTGGAACATACCTATGGTCAATACAAGGAGGTGCACGTAGGATATGTATACTCAAGAGAATGTTTCCTCGTAGGGTATAGGGTGTCAAGCTGCAAAGGATATAAACAAGGCTTTGCTTGGTTGATCATGCAAATTGCTCGAGATGATAGGCTTATAATGAAAAAGTGGGAACCGGCAATAGGCTCAATACTACAAGTGAGAGGATGAGATGCAATTACAACTTAACTCTAGATAATATCCTTTTTCATAAATTTAGTCTACTTGGTTTGAAAATTGGTTAAACTTACACTAAATAGACGTCCTTTCAAATCCAATTTACGAGTGTGAAAGAGACAAGTTCACTCGACATTCTTTTCTCTTTTTGAGAGAATCGGAAAAGATCTTAAACCAGACTCATTGGGAGTCCCATAGGTATAGGTTAGCATGCTTATGAGTAATAAATTATGTTTGAACGCAAAGTCATATTAGCTATAAGGCACTCTCGGTCCTACAAAAAATTATCTGCATGGGCACCGAATGGCACAGAGGTTCTAACTAGGGAACCCATGTTTGGTAAGTCTCTACCATTCAATAACGACACTCCTAGTAGTAGAAAGAGGTTTGTGTGTCACTAACAAATGGGTTTGTACCTGAGGCATACAAATTGCAGTTATAGAATAATGCAAGTGTGCAAAACAGAGTGATGACGTATCCTATATATTGGTTAACAAAACACTTGCCAAAGTCATGAATGGGAAACATGACGCTAGAAACCACAAGAATCCATGGATAAAACCACCAAAACCAACTCCATTCAATGCACTATTAGTCCATTAGGCCAAAATATTTAGCAAAAACTATGTAAAGTGGGTAAAATGTTTCTATAAATAGTAAAAATAAACAATTTTACCATACCATTTGTATTTTTTACCCAAATAGTGCATTTTGGACCAAATTGCCCCCGATATTAAAGTGTTGATTATGGGAGCTACGAGCGACAGAATTGACAACTGTCTGGACCAAGCAAGTCTTCTTTCCCTTCTCTTCATTTCTATTGGTTTAAAATTTTAATTTAGGCTTCAATGTTTTAGTATTTCAACTCATAAATTAGAGACTAGAGTGTACGTGGGATGTAATTCATCAGGTCATGTATACAAAACCCTATACATGAATGTTATAAAAAATGATCGTGTATATGAAACCCTATACGCGATTGTGTAAATTGCAGCTCACGTACAAATCTGTGAGTTGAATTTTTAAAGTGATATTGACTCAATATTTGATTTTAAACTTGCAGGATGGTGCTAGAGTGGAGAGAAAGAGAGCATGAAGAGGTCGATGTTGTAGTATAAAGAGATCCATGGGCCCAAATGGCATTAAGAATATTTGGGATATATAAATTTTGGCCTCTCAAAGGAATGAGGGCTCAAGTGAGACTGCTCCAGATGCTAGTGAACTACTAGGATCCAAATATAGAGGCCTTCAACCTCGATGGTAAACCATTGAGGATTAAAGTCGAGGACATATACTTTCTGACAGGATTGTCATATCAGGGTGAGGTGGTGAACCTCAAAGCTCGGGGATCTGGGAGTGGCATGAATATAGAGGACTACATAAACACTCACTGCATTACAGGTATTGAGAAGGTAGGGAGCCAACTCCTAATCAGAGCGATCAACAAACTCAGTCTCAAGATCATTATCCTAATGTTGGCATGGATTACAAGGTTGACCTCGTTGCATCAGGAATCAAGGTCACTTATGTTCTACTTGGTAGAGTGCTTGTGACCCACGGTTTATGACTGGTGCACCTCACTACTGGCCAACATGAAGGGCCAGATGACAAACTACAAACAAGGTAGAAAGAGGAAATTTGGGTTCTCTTCTATCATATGTAGTTTTTTCTTTGAGCAGGTTCCAGGCTTGGGCCCTAAAGTTGAGATTATTTTGCATGGACCTCGTGATCCAGCCATGGCACGGTGGACCGAGGTGATGAGGCGGTTGGGGGGTGGCAGGGTACCAACACCCTACAATGACAAATTTTTATTTTGGTGGCGTTGACAGGTGATAGCTCTGGATGACTACCCATATGTAGGGATTGACTTTAGAGGAGATCCGGACATGCCTTTACCACCAAGTTCCACCTACGGAGATATAGGTATGAAAAAAAAATTAAATATTTGATTTTTTTGTATTTTTGTAAAAGAAAAAGAAAAAAAATATTTTTGGATGATGTCAAGTACTAATTAAAACATGTATGTTATGCAAATGTGGGTCTGCGACGGCCAGATGGACTCCCATGGCACAGGCAGAGGCACCGGGGGGATGATCCAGTGGGAGGAGACACTGAGAGAGTGCTTCAAAACATGTAGGGAAACTTGTCTCATTTGATGCAAAGAATTCTCATGGTTCAAGTAGAGGATCTATCGGAGGCAATGCAGCGACAGGTGGTAGGTGTGCCCCGTGCTTGGGTGTGACTCTTTTGGCGTCTCACAAACTGCATACTATGTTATTATGACACATATTTGATGCCACAGGTGTAGATGTCGTGGTTATTGTATTGATCGGTCGTATATGTATTTTGAGGGTGTGAGCCCCAATTTTGTACTATAACACCATATTTTTTAAGAAATGAAAAAACATTGGTCATCAGATTTACTTATATTACAATGTGTACATTGGTGAATGTGTTTTCTTTACTTTATTTATGTGACAACTGCCAATATAAAACATAATCAGAATATGCATCAGATACATAATTAGAACTTCTATGTATGTGATTATAAGGGATAAAATCAAAATATCGTTCCAAAAGTTGTACCCATAGGAATCGTCGGAGTAGAGTAGGATCACACACATGGTAATTGTCGTTAAACTGACATACTACTAACTGGGAGTCCAGGCGAACTTCTCAAAAACAAATACCATGTGAAATGACATTGCACAAAATCTCTATGACAGTGCTATATTCAGCCACATTATTTGTTGATGGCCCTAGACAAACACCACTTGAAGACATGAGTTGACCCTTGTGTGAGTAAATGACCCAAGCGACAGAAGCCAAGTTCCATGTATGACGACTAGCACCGTCAGCGAATCCTAAGTAGACCAAAGACTCCGTTGACATATGCCAACCAAGGGAAAACTCAATAAGCAAGCCGATGACAAAATGGGAAAATATATATACACTAAAATACATTAGTATACAAAGAGTTACGCACAAGCTTGGGGATCAAGCGTAATATCTTTTCAAGTAGAGCCCATTCCTGGGCTCAGCCAACATATTCCCTTCATAATATTCTAATTCATAGGATCCTTTTTCTAATACACGTCGCTCGATATAAGGATCCTGCCCCTAGCGGTTCTTTGGATTGGTCATACAAGAGGACCAAGAGACCCTCAGCGTACTGTCGAGGACAGACAGACTTATCATACTAGACCTTGACACATCATGTATTAGCTTCGATAACCGTAGAGGCATCTCGACATTGCTCATCTAGACTCTTTAGGTGTACGAGGCATTGTTCGAGATCGAAAGTGTCAGGTAGGAGCTTAACTGCCAATCTAAGATAAGGGATTTCACATTCAATAAGTAGGATTGACTCCACATCGTGTACTAAGTGAAAAGGAGAAAAATTGGTGGAAGTATTTACCAAGGTTTGGTATGCACAAAGTGTAGGGTAAAGCATGAGATGCCAATTAGATTTTCTTTGGCTAACAGTTTTCTACAAAATGGTCTTGAGAGACTTGTTCATGGCCTCTACTTGTCCATTTTCCTATGGTAATAAGGGGAAGAATGACCATGTTTAAACCCCAGTTTCAATGCTAATTCTTTCAACATTTCATTCTGAAAGTGACTGCCATGATCAGTGACAATCTCACTCAGGATTCCGAACCTGGATATAATTTGATTGAACATGAAAAATGCAGCAGTCTTACCATTGGATTTAACTGTAGGCATGGCCTCATGCCACTTGGTAAAGTAGTCTACGACCACGATAATATGTTGATTCCCCTAGCCGAAGTTGGGTTGCAATCCACAAAATCCACCCCCCACTTGGTGAAGGGACTGGCGATGATGACTAGGTGAAGAGGGGTTGGATGCGAGCATATCTTCCGAGTGAACACCTAGCAGGGGTGACACTTTTTGATTGTTTCGACACAATCTTTAAAAATAGACGGCCAAAAATAACCAGCTCGCAAAATATTTTGGGTTGTCGCAAGCCCAAATAGATGACCACCACAAGCCCCATTTTGACAGTCATTAAGAATGGACTCATCCTCCTCGTGATTCGAGAAATGATGCAAGATATTTTCAATGCCTCGGCGATACAAAGTTTCACTGATGATAAGGGAGTTCTTAGCTTGATATTATATGCGTCATTGATCTTCTCTAGAAATATGCTGAGAGAACTTCAAGGTTTGAAGATAGATCAAAATGTCTCCATACCAGGGGTCTGAAGATGAGACAAGAAAAATGTGTTCATCCACAAATGAATCAACATGAATAACATCCTCATCTAACCGAGGGAAGTCTGATATTAACTCGACAAAAAATAGCGATTTCTTGGATTTTACGGAAGCAAAATTGAGACCAACTCTTGCAACATGACAATCCATTTATTATATTTTCCCCCTATGATACGTCTAGTAAGGATGTATTGAAATGGATTGACATCGGAAACTATGGTAGTTTTGCAAAGAATTATATAGTGTTGTAATCTTTGAACCACGTGTACGACATCCAAAACTAGCTTCTCAACATGAGAGTACTTAAGTTCAGGGCCGAATAGGATTCGACTAAGGTAGTAAACAACGTGCTCATGGAGCTCATCATCTTCCTAAACTAAAACCATACCATCCATCCCTTCGGATGCGGAGATATAAATTAAGTAATCTCTATTGTAGTCCGGTGGTTTCAGTAGAGGCGTCAATACCAAGGCTTTCTTAAGAGCATCGAAGGATTCTTGGGTTCACTCATTCTGTTATAACCTAAGTTTACACCCCTTCCCTTTCCCTCCTTTACCCTATACATCCATCAAGTCTGATTTTTTTTTTGTGTTTGCTAAGCTTATTCTCCATGATTTAATCACTCATCTTCAATGGCCCTTACCCATTTTTTACCTATTTTGCACCATCTTTTTGCTTCCTTGAAAGGTGATTACATGTTCTGGTTTGAGTTTAAAAATAATTTTCATCATGTTTATCACTAATTAAGCATGCAGAAGGTCGACCAAGTATTTTGTATGCACAGTAAACACCCGTGGAAAAAAGGAAGCAATTCAGAGAAGTCAATTTTGGGCTAAGATTGTGAGAATAGACATGTTAAATTTGCAACGGTGGAGATCCAACAGGCCGCTCAGATCAACAACTCTCGTACATTCGGAGTCCCAGAAAGGCACAAGGTTTAATCGCAGAGTTACACAAACTTCACTCTTTGACTTCGGCATCGAAACGTTCGAGTTCATCTTTGTTGAAAACTCTCAAATGTCAAAACAATGAAGCCCCGAATTTCTAGAGTGTCGAAGTCTTCTTTTAGTTGACGTCATATGTCGCCTATTGATTGATTCTAGATGACACGTGGCACTCATTTCTGGTACTTTGGTTATGCCATCTTCTCTTTTATGGGTAACATGTGTCACTCTTGTTTTATTGACACGTCAGTGATTATGACATCATATGGCCATGTTAGATCAAGGAGATTGCCACCCTAGGGGATTTCAATTCAAAATCTCTTGAACACCGAAGAGTCGGGGTCCCGAAGTCCCGAAATGCTTAATGTTAAGGTATATTAATATCGAGTTAATTAGAAATAAACTTGCTTATGACTTCACAAGATTATCACTCCGTGGGATTTCAAGTCAAAGCACAGTTCTTCTAACCTCCAAGGTGCCAGAGCCCCGAAGTGCCGGAGCCCCAAATTGTCAAAGTGGGTCCTCACTACCACATCACTCTATAGCATTCTGCGGGAGATTCTCAAAATCTGCATTCAGAAATCTCAAACCCCGAATTGTCGAAGTGTCAAAATATCAAAATGATTAAAGTCTTAATCTCAGTTTAATCAAAGAAAGTGTTGGTTAATGACTCTGGGAGTCCAGGCCTCTAGGAGCACTCCAAAAATCCCAAACATTGAATTCTGGGAGTGGCTTAGCTCCGCTAATGGCATATTTTAAATTTTGAAAAGGGCACCAAACCAGGGAATGTCGAGCAAGTCCACGTCATCAGGTTACTCATATGGAAGTAGTTTGGTGATAGCCAACAATACAGAACATAATTTTTGGAATTCGAACCCTGCAACTCCACAACTGGGAACTCAAGAAGCTATAATCCGGGTTTCAGAAAGAATATTAGAGACTCTCGAAAAAACACTGCCAACACATTCGTTTATCTTCAGTGGCCTCCAACAGTGTGCATGCATGCCAGTGCTCAATACATAACTCATTTATGTCACTCCTAATCATTTTCTGTCAAATCTCGGTTCACTCCAGCATACACATCAGTCTAATTTCATTGCTAAGTAGCATTTTTTAGTTGTTTAATTTCAAAACTCTTTCAAATTCAGAAAATAAGTGGTCTTTTATGTGTGATAAGAACCACTCTTTTTTATTAAGTCAAGCTCGTAGTATTCCTTAATATACTCCAGCTGTGTGTTTAGTTAAGTTAATTACTTGTTTTACAACTGGTAGTATAGAGTTAAGCCTCAATCCCAGATGGATGAGAGCCTCTGCAACTCTGATAAATATGCAGTTTTTGTATGTGAGAAGGGTTCATTTTTTAGCGACAAGGATTCAATCATCAAAGTCGATTGGACCTGCTCGCATGATTGTAAATTTCTCTACCAGGTGAATATATATTGATGACAATTGTGTTTTCTTGCTCAATTTTTCATGTGTTTTACTTTCATCTTGGATGCAAATTGTGAGGTGTGTAATGTACATTTCCTTCTTCTTTCAGCTATTGTTTAATTCATCTTTTTATTATTGTGAAACCTATTAAACAACTATTGTTTTAGTAAAAAGATCAGTTATTTGACAACCTGTTGGATGATTTGTATCCAGATATTTTTCTAGTCCTTAAAATATCATTTTAAGTCTTAATTCTCACACAATAGGTAATTCATTGCATTGCTTGTTATTTTTTCCTTTGTTTATCTTTATATATCCCCAATTGTTCATTAAAGTTCATACCATTAGCTAAGGAGAACCTACATCCATATTTTTTGTCTAGTCCAATCTAATTTTCACCTTTGAATAACCTATCATTTAGCTGACGCACCAACTTAATTAATCAGAAAACAAACCATTCATAACTTGAGATGTCCTAGCTCTGCCCTTTATCAGTCAGGTGCAGACTTTAGGATGAACATATTCTGGTGCCATTGCTAGGGAACAGAGTAACGAAATATATTTCCCTGGGAGAACAACAATGATCAAATCTAATCTTTGATGGTGAACAAAGACCATACACATTTAGACTATATATCATTCACCTGGAGACTCCATGGTTAAAGAATATAATGGTGACTCCACAGTGTTAATAAGTCATATTTTCAGATGGAATCCATCTTGGCTCGAAGGTTTTCTCCTTTTAATTTCTCTATTATTCCTGGTTTTCCAAATATTGTTCCTACTATAGATGAGTGGGGTGATTACTTGCCCAGATTTAGAGAAGATAAAGATGATAAGCCCGCAGATCATTTGCTTGAATTCCATGAGGACATGCATAAGTTAGGTATACATCATGAGGATGTATTAATGAATATGTTCATGTACTCATTAGAGGGAGATGCTCCTGAATGGTACCAATCATTTCCTCCTTCTAGCATATCTTCCCTGAAACAGTTCCATGCAACATTTAGTGATCATTGTAAAAGGTTTTTTCCAGTTGATTTACTTTTTGAAAATTGTTGTGAATAATTTGGATTTTATATTCAACAGTCAATTATTAGTTCTTCTAGTAGTAAAGATGAAGGTGATGATAATGTAGAGGAAGAGGAAGAAGATTCATTATCAGTTGTAACTTCCTCCAATTCTATTATACAATAGGATGACTTTCAACATTCTTTTAAAACTGAAAATGATGATGAGAAGGCAATAAATGTTGATGTTAAATACTTATTTAGTTTGGGTTTCCAGCAGAAGGTTTTTCAACTTTGTGTTCATGATGCAGCTAATGATACTCATGACTATGATCAATTTGTTTCTCAAAATTTTCATGAAGATTTATCACCTGCTTATGATTTATTTAAAGTTGAAGAAACTCCATTTACTGGTTATGAAGGGGAGCTACCAAATAAACATTTCAAATATTCTTATATAGTAGATGTGGATCTACAATGTACATTCCCTATAAATCATTGAGCAACAAGAAATCTATAAGTCTATAAATGACATTCTAAAGCAAGAACAAGAAAAAAACATCCATGTAGAAGACATACTCTTTCATTTCAAACAAAAATATGAGAAGTATCAAGAGTGTTTTTCTTCCCTTAATGGTTGTGAGTCACGTGAATTTCATGAGTTGTTTCAATGAGGAAAGAAGCACCCCAGTCTTGTTCATATAGTGGATTTCAAACAACAATGACTCGATCTTCTAGATCAGTCGGAGTCTTCTCATGTTCTTAATGATCCCATATCTGATTGGATGGATTTAGTTTCAAGAGAGGTCTATAATATTGTAGTTGTTGGTATGATGCACATAGTGTGTGGCAGTAAGTATGAGCTACCATTAGAATTTATGTTGTGTGCGTTGTTGTCTTTTCATGTTTTCAACAACGTACATGAAGACATGCTAAGAACCCCGTTGCTTGATTGGTTATTTTGGAAATTTGTTTATACTTGAGTATTCAATTTCAGTTGGTTAGACTAGGGGTGTGTTGAATAAGCTCGCCATTCGAGCATTTCTTTTTAATTTTTTTTATATAGTAGATGAGCAATAAGACTCCATATCTCAACAAAGGAAATGGGGTGTAGCTATAGATTAGTTAGTTTGTGTGTGAATAAAGACTACATAGCCCAACAAAGGCACTTGGGTGTGTTAGTGTTGTTGGTTTGATCTTCTTTTCAAGGAAAAGAAAAATTGGCGCCAGCTCTAAATATGGTTAGAAGCAGATATACATGGTTGGAAGACAGAAACAGAGGTAAGTTACAACAAGTGGGAGCGATGTTTTGAGAGGTAAGGAACCTAATATATTGTTCTTATCACCTCACAGGGAAGTGTTATCCCCAATTGGAGCCAATGTTGTAACCTAGGCTTGTACACCTGCCCTTTCCCTCCTTTACCCTATACATCCATCAAGTCTTATTTTTGTTTTGTGTTTGCTAAGATTATTCTCCATGATTTAATCACTCAGCTTCAATGGCCCTTACCTATTTTTTACTTTTTTTGCACCATATTTTTTGTTCCTTGAAAGGTGATTACATGTTCTGGTTTGAGTTTGAAAATACTTGTCATCGTGTTTATCACTAATTGAGCATGCATCAGGTCAACCAAGCCTTTTGTATGCACATGGAACACCCGTGGAAAACATGCAACAATTTGAAGCATTCAATTTCGGGCTCAGATTGTGAGAAAAGAYAGGTTAAATTTGCAAYGYTGGAGGTCCAACAGGCCACTCAGATCAACGACTCTCGTACATTCAGAGTTCTAGAAAGGCGTGAGGTTTAATCACATAGTTACAAAAACTTCACTCCGCAACTTTGACACCGAAACATTTGATCTCATCTTTGTCGAAAAATCCTGAATGTTGAAACACCAGAGCCCCGAATTGACGGAGTGTTGAAGTCCTTTTTCAACTGACATCATATGCCACTTGTCGGTTGATTTCGGATGACACATGGCACTCATTTCTGGTACTTTGGTTACGTCATTTTCTCTTTTCCAGGTGACACATGTCACTCTTATTTTATTGACACATCAGAGGTTGTGACATCATATGGCCACGCCAAATCCGGGAGATCGCCACCCTGGGGGATTTCAATTCAAAACCTCCCGAACCCCGAAAAGCCAGAGTATCGAAGTCCCAAAATGCTTAATGTTAATATATATATTAATCTCATGTTAATTATCAATAAACTTGGTTAATGAATTCGTGAGATTAGCACTCCGAGGGATTTCAAGTCAAAGAAAACACAATTCTCCAAACCTCCGAAGTGTCAGAGCCCTGAATTGCCGAAGTGGGTCCTCACTACCACGTGGCTCCGTAGCATTGTCACTCAGGTAGATTCTCAAACTATGCATTCAAAAACTCCTGAACCTCGAATTGTTGAAGTGTCGAAATATGAAAATGATTAAAGTCTTAATCTCAGGTTAATTAGATAAAGTGTTGGTTAATGACTCTGGGAGTCCGGGCCTCCGGGAGATATGAATACTCTACACTCCAAAACTCCTAAACACTGAATTCCTGGAGTGGTTTATCTCCGTTAATGGCATATTTTAAAGTTTGAAAAGGGTGCCAAACCAGGGAACGTTGAGTGAGTCCATGTCATCAGGTTTCTCATCTGGCAGCAGTTTGGTGATAGACAACAATACAAAACATAATTTACAGAATTCGAACCCTGCAACTCCACAACCGGGAACTTGAGAAGTTATAATCCTAATTGTAGAAAGAATATCAGAGACTCTGGGAAAAACATTGCCAACACATTCAGTTATCTCCAGTGGCCTCCAATAGCGCTCATGCATGCCAGTGCTCAATACAAAACTTATTTATGTCACTCCTAGTCATTTTCTATCAAGTCTTAGTTCACTCGAGCATACACATCATTCTAATTCCATTGCTAAGTAGCAATTTTTAGTTGTTTAATTGCAATAATATTTCAGATTCAGACAATAAGTGGTGTTTTATGTGTGATAAGAACCACTCTTTTTTATTAATTCAAGCTCAGAGTATTCCTTAATATACTCCAGCAATGTGTTTAGTTAAGTTAATTAGTTTTTTTACAAATGGTACTATAGAGTTAAGCGTCAGTCCCAGATGGACGAGAGCCTCTGCAACTCTGATAAATATGCAGTTTTTGTATGTGAGAAGGTTTCAGTTTTTAGCAAAAGGATTGAAGCATCAAAATCGATTGGACTTGCTCATACGATTGTAAATGCCTCTATCTGGTGAATATATATTGATGACAGTTGTGTTTTCTTGCTCAATTTTTCATGTGTTTTACTTTCATCTTGGATGCAAATTGTGAGGTGTGCAATGTAGATTTCCTTCTTCTTTCAGCTACTGTTCTAATTCATCTTTTTATTATTGTGCAACATGTTAAACAACTATTGTTTTCGTAAAAAGATCATTTATTTGAAAACATGTTGGATAATTTGTATCTGGATATTTTACTAGGCCTCAAAATATCTTTTTAAGTCTTAACTCTCACACAAAGGTAATTTATTGCATTAATTGTTGTTGTTTCCTCTATTTATCTTTCCATGTCCCCAACTGTTCATCAAAGTTCATACCATTAGATAAGGAGAACCTACATCCATATTTTTTGTCCAGTCCAATCTAATTTTCACCTTTTAAAAACCTATAATTTAGCTAACCCACCAACTTAATTAATGAAAAAAAGAACCATTCATAACTTGAGGTGGCCTAGTTCTGCCCTTTAGTAGTCAGGTGCAGACTTTAGGACCAACACATCCCATATAAATGGAGTGTCCTTCTTCAAGAGACACATGAAACCCTTAGTAATATTGGCATAGTTTACTATAAACCGACATAAGTTATATTTCCCTTGTAAACCTTGAAGATGACGAATATTGTGCAGGGGAGGAAATCGAAGTATTGCCTCAACCTTTAAAGGATCCACCATGATCCTAGTCTCAGAGACTAAGAATCCTAAAATACTACCCAACCTAACACAAAAGATGCACTTATGAGGGTTCAAACAGATGTGATAATAGCAACATATTTCAAAAACTAGCTGAAGGTGGGAAGAGTGATCCACTCTCTTGCGAGAGTGAGAAGCCAAATCATATAGATATGCTTTGAATATATGTTTCATATCATGAAACGCAAAGTTCATGGCTCGTTGGAAGGTTTCTCCGATGTTTTTAAGGCTGAAAGGCATTTTCCTGTATGCGAAAGTACCCCAAGGACAAATAAATGTTGTCTTATGTTGATCTTAGGGTTTAATCTGAATCTGGTTGTATCTTGAAAATCCATCCATAAAATAAAATACCTCGCTTCCCACACATTCATCAAGAATCTGATCAATGAACGGTGTAGGGAAGTTGTCTTTAGGACAGGCCTTATTCATGTCTCGAAATCCATGCATACACGGATGGTTCCTTGCTTCGTATTCATGGGAACGGGGTTGGATACCCATTCAGTCAAGGGAATCGAATAGATAAAGCCCGCATTAAGTAGTTTTTCCACCTCTACCTTAATAGCAGGGGCCTTCCTAGGATTGACAGCTTTAAGTCGTTGTCGAATACGTTTAGCATCTGGGTAGGTTTTAATCTCATGTTCAAAAATACAAGGGTCGATTCTTGGCATCTCTTCATATGATCAGGTGAATATGTCACATAATTCTTTGAGGAGTTCGGTTTAGATTTGAATTACTTCAGGTGAACAATCTGCATCAATATAGACATTTTAAACTTTACCAGGAATACGAGAGATATCGATTGTGACAGTAGGAGAAATACTCACCATGTTTCCTTTGGCATAATTGTCATGTGTATCAAGTGGAACTACGGCGTGACCGACTATCTCACTCAAGGTAGATCTAAAATTGTCTTTTTCGATTCTAGCAAGCTCTGAGAGGAAGTAAGAGCGATGATGCATATCATCCCATGGCCTATTAGAACCATTCATGGCCTCTATGATTTCTTCATCCGAAGGTAAATTATCATCTCATATGAGAAAGACAATGAAGTGGCCCATACGGGCTTAAGAACAGGATCCTCCTCATCCGTCTGTGAGGAGATAGGATCTGGGTCGACAACAGAGTCAAGAACAGCCTGATATGCTATCTCTTCCCCCGACAATGKCATTTCCATTCCAGTGTGTGATTGGCCTTCACAAGATGAGGTCGAGGAAGGTAGSGTCCAATTATCATTAAAGTATGAAGTGCGAAAAGGAATGGACTGCATTGACAAAGAAGACCTACTAGACATGGCATAGATATGACGAATTGGTGTCATGAAATCAAAGGTACACATAAGGTATGAATACATTCTAACACCAATATCCTCAATGGTTGGATGAGAATTGTTGATCACAAGTATCGAAGGTCCAACTGATGCATTGGGGCTAGTGTGCACAAAGGACAATTGATCAATCGTCACAATCTTCGCATCGTGAGGAAAACATAAAGTACGGAAAATGGACGATACGACTGTATTCATAGCATAATTCTAGTTACGCCCTAGTAAGAAGTTATAGTCAAGGGGCACATCAACCACCTCGACATCCACCTCCACCGTATTCCCACCTAACTAGACTGGAAAGGTAGGAACAATATTGTGGGGACGGAAAGAACGACCATCAAATGCGGTCAATATGGTCGGATATTGAGATAGGATTAGAGAGCCAATGGATTTCCAACAAGTTAGGGACATCACACACGTTGCAGCACCTTCATCAATAACAATACGTTTTATGGTATACTTTGAGTAATCCACATGGATTTGGAAGGCCACATGGTAAGGCAAGTGAGGCTGCACATCTGTGACATCAAACTTGATAAACTTAGAGCCACTCGGGTCTAGATATCCTAACGTATATAACAAGGCATTCCTCTGTGAAATACATGTTTGGAGTACCTCCAAAGCCGACATCACACAAGGGGTTTGACCCAGATCTTCAACAATAGAGTAATTCTAGGCAACTCCATCATTAGGGTTGTGCGTAGAGAATTTAAGTACTCCTTTCGGAATACGAGGCGAAGGCTCTAGTTTTTTGATCTGTAAAGGAATCTCTAGAGGAGGGGGAGACTCTAGACCTAGATCAGCCTGTGAAGAATTGTAATTGCGAGACTGAGTGGCTACATTAACTTGAGACTTGACCATATTGATGCATAGATGGTCACCGTCTTGCATCGATCGGTTTTGACTCCCACCTGCTGCATTTATGGTATTAGAGGAACTCAAGTCCATGTGTTGATTATGTGAAAATAGATTAGTCAACACAATGGGCGGTAGAGATAACATCCTTGTATCTTCCTCAAGTTTGGGGCACAAGTGGGTAAGGTGATCATTAGTACAAAGATTACAAGGGAATTTCATCTTCTTCTTCTCTTTCTTTCCCTCACCATCATTAACCTTCAATCTATCATTATTAGCATTGTCCTTGGGTTTATTATCATTATTAATCCTACCCTTACGATTATTACCATGTCCTTTCCTTTTATTCCCTCCTGGTTGTTTGTTACCATTTGGGTTAGTCTACGACTGCACAGAATGTACATCCACCGACTAAGCTCGAGTGGAGGACATGAATGAATATTTTCCTCCTACATAATGACTTAAAGACAACTCTTTCAACTAACTTCTCACCAAATCTATAGATTTAACATTTGTGGAGCCTATAATTCCATCGACATGAGGCTCGAGATTTTTTCTAGGGTTGTAGTTCGACCTCGGTGCGTCAGGAAGAATTTCGTATAAAATCCCAGACTGAGCATATATGTAGAGATATCCTTAGAAATATAAGGTAGTAAATATTTAAGAAACCATTCCAACAGGAACTCTAGAGGAATGTAGGCTTTGATCAACCTCTTCCATCTACACCACTCTTGGATGTGACCTGAGATATGAGTGGATTTGTCCTCGCGGAGGGCCGACAAAAGTTCTATGCTGACATCGTAATGAACCAAAAAATGGAAGTTGTTGAGAAAGACTAAAACCATATGGTTAAAGTTACCATATGTCCCCCTAGGTATCTCTATGTACCATTTCACCACGAACCCCGTGAGGGTGCTTTGAAAGAATATTAAACAAATACAATCGTCATTAAGGTAATTGGAAGAGCACCAAAGATGAAAGGTAGGGACATGATGATGCAGGAGCATCATAAGCAGCCAGCCAAGCAAATGAGTGTGAAGGCGGAAGACAGCTAGAAGACCACCAACGCACATTTTTGAAATATTTTTGAAGCATTAATGTAATGGTTAAAGGGAAGCGTACTTGCATATTGTAAATAGATCATGAGCGATTCACTCTCATCTGTAGAAGGTAGAGGCACTTATGCATAGTTAATGAAAGTAGGTAGATTTGAATGATAGATTAGACAGTTTTAGGAGCAAGAGGGAAAATGGATATAGACACCCTCGCCTTTGTATCGTTAGTTAATTGTAACATTAGCATAGAGCAAAAAAAGAAGAAAGTTGTAGTAGAAAGCTATAGAGAAGAACCCATGTACAAAAGCTTTGAATTAATATATGAAGCTTTGAATCAAACTCATGGTGTTATGATGTTTTCCGTGTATACATGCTGAATGGTATGCTGATAGTTGTTTTATTCTCTATGTTATACATTTGATTTAATACTGTGTTGAATGTATGATTTCATATTAAATGTTTGAAGTCTAAGAGAGAGAGAGAATGAGTTTCAATTGTTTATTTTCCTGAGTAAGAGAAGTTTCTGCAAGGAGTGCAGTGAAATGTCCACAAGGAGTGTGTTGACAAAGGTTCATAGTTTATCTCTGAAAGCTTGGGAGGGATACCATTGTTCTCATTCCAACAGAAGTGCAAGTGAAGCATAGAATCTGTGCAAGGTGTGCACAGGCTGGTTGAAAGCTAGAACTTATCAACCAAGGGGAGAGTTGAAGGACTGCTATTGCAAGGAGTGCACTGAGTCGAAAGATCAAATACCCAGGAGTATTTGATAGTTTGTCGCAAGGAGTGTGAGTAGGAAGCCTTTTGGAGGTTTGAATTTGCAATTGAATGCTCAGGAGGGTCAATACCTTTGATTCATACCCAAAGGGAGACAGAGATTGAAAACGTTTTGTAGAAGTTAAGTTCCAGTGGAAGAACACCGGTTCATTTCACAGGAGCTGTCAAGGAGGAGACGAGTGGTTGAAATTCTCCATGGAGAATTCACGAAATAGCGAGGATCGAAGGATCCAGGAGAGTTGCAGAGAAGTTAAGCGTTGGATCGAACAGAGGCTTATAGTCACTTACCCTATGGAAAGTGCCATTTTGGAGTTCAGGTTTTAGAAGTGATAGAGGGACGAAAATCAGAGGTTCATTTAAGTCCCGAAAGCCGAAAATATTTGAGTGACAGGTGGCAAGAATCCGTGTCAGAGATAGGGGACAGCGGAGAAGACAGGTGGCGTACTTGTCACCAGGCAGGGTCAAAATGTCATTGATTGTTTCAGGGTTTCATAGGTTGGAGAGACGAAAGCCTTGCATCAGGATTCGCGAAGTCCGAAACTTTGAATCAGTGAAAAGTCCCATACGTGAGACCATCTTTGTCGAACACATCAGGGTTCGACATTTCGGCATTTCCGAAGACGAGTTCTACAAGATAAACATTAGAGCAAGTCATCAGAAAAGAGATGATGAAAAAGTTTCCAAATACATGAATGGTCTGCGATATGACATCCAAGATGAGATGAGCATGATGATCATTCAGAATGTGGAGGATGCTTATCAGATGGCTCTGAAAGCTGAAGAGAAGTTGAGCCAAAAGCAAGGTCAAAGAGGCCGAGGGAGAAGTCAAGCCAGAGGCAAAACAATTGTCCAAGACAGGACTCAGAAGCCTAAAGAAGAGGGGAAGAAACCTCAAACTCAATATGAGAGAGGAGGAAGCTCACAGAGAGGGTAGTATGCCGATATAAATACTTTTCCTTGAGCTAGAGGAAGAGGAAGAGGCATAGGTGGTGAAGTGAAATGTTTTGTCTACGGGAAAAACGGACATAAATCTTATGAGTATCCAGATAGCAAGAAAGAAGATGGTGAGACTCACATTTCTGAAGCACAAAGATGGAATTTTGAGGCGGAAGATGTTGAGGGTGGAAAATCCTTAATGATGAGGAAAGTTCTCTTAACGCCATAGAAAGAGGTAGAGAACCCAGCCCAAAGAAACAATATGTTTAGGACTGCCTGCAAAACCAAAGATAGGGTATGCAAAGTCATAGTGGATAGCGGTAGCACAGACAATCTCCTTTCTATAGAGATGGTAGAAAATCTGGAGCTGGAGACTATTGAACATCCAAGCCCATACAGAGTTTCATGGCTACAAAAAGGACATCAGGTAAATGTCACTAAACAATGTTTAGTTAAATTTAAAATAGGAGGATATAAGGATGAAATATTATGTGATGGCATTCCCATGGATGTTTGTCATCTATTGCTGGGTAGACCATGGCAATATGATAGGAATGTTGTTCATGATGGGAGAAAGAACACGTACACCCTGGAGAAAAATGGGAGGACACACATGTTGATGCCAATTAAGGATAAAGAAGTGAAACCAAAGGTGAGAAACATTGTACTTCTCATGAGTGGGAAGGAACTTCTTAAGGAAGTTAATAAGAAGGAAGACACACAATTTATTGTGGTCAAGAAGCCTAAAAAAATTTTGACCAGTACAAGGATAGATGATTTACCAGAGGAAATCCAGAAGTTAATGGAAGAGTTCACTGATATAGTAGTGGACAAACTACCTTGTTCGTTACCACCGATCAGAAGTATAAGCCATCACATTGATCTTATACCTAGAGCCATTTTACCAAACAAAGAAGCGTACAGATTGACGCCGCAGGAGAATGAAGAAGTCAAGAGACAGGTCCATGATTTAATGGACAAAGGATTGGTTAGGGAGAGCTTGAGTCCATGCGTTGTTCCAACAGTGCTCAGCTCGAAGAAAGATGGAGGCTGGAGAATGTGTACAGACTCAAGAGTGATCAATAAGATTACCATCAGATACAGATTTCCATTACCAAGGATGGATGACTTGATGGATTGCTTGAGTGGAGCAAGATTCTTTTCAAAAATTGTTTTGAAAAGTGGGTATCATCAGATTCATATGAGGGAAGGTGATGAATGGAAGATAGCATTCAAGACGAATGAAGGGMTGTATGAATGGCTTGTTATGCCATTTGGCTTAACAAATGCACCCAGTACTTTCATGAGATTGATGAATGAAGTCCTGAAAGAGTTCATCGGGAAATTCGTCATTGTATATCTTGACGATATATTGATTTTCATCAAGACCGAAGAAGAACACTTGAAGCATTTAGCTACAGTGATGAGGAGGTTATAGAAAGAGAAGCTGCTAATAAACATGAAGAAATCATCATTTATGAGGACAAAACTCATTTATTTGGGTTTTGTTATCTCTGCAAATGAGCTGAAGATGGATCCGGATAAGGTAGAGGCGATTAAGAATTGGCCATCACCGAAAGGTGTGTTTGAAGTACGAAGCTTCCATGGTTTAGCTAGTTTCTACAGGAAATTCATCTGAAATTTCAGTGGGATTAGCGTACCGATGATGGATACGGTGTAGAAAAGACACAAAGCTTTTCATTGGACAGAGGAATCAGAGAAGAGTTTCAATCTACTGAAGAAGAAGATCACGGAACAACCAATTCTGGTTTTGTCGGACTTTAGCAAGACATTCCAAGTCAAGTGTGACACGAGTGGGGTTGCAATTGGAGCGGTCTTAAGCCAAGACGACAAGCCAATCGCATACTTCAGGGAAAAACTGAATGAAGCGAAGATTAAATACTCAACATATGACAAGGAATTCTATGCAGTCATACAAGTGCTGAAGAAATGGAGACACTATTTGGTTCCTAAAGAGTTTGTTTTGTACAACGATAATCACACTTTGCAATTCGTGACTCAAC
Organism: Picea sitchensis; assembly: GCA_010110895.2. Classification (NCBI taxonomy): domain Eukaryota; kingdom Viridiplantae; phylum Streptophyta; class Pinopsida; order Pinales; family Pinaceae; genus Picea; species Picea sitchensis. The sequence continues at coordinate 11,867 of SNQJ01S0004449.1, read as the reverse complement.
AGGAGAAGCTGAACTAAAAGCATGCTAAATGGGTTGAATACATGCAGAATTTTACTTTTGTAATCAAGCATATTTCTGGAACTGCTAACAAAGTTGTTGATGCTTTGAGCAGGAAATGTTTGCTTATGCAGGAATTCATAGTCAAAACTTTGGGTTTTGATAACCTCAAAGAAATGTACAGGGATGACCCAGATTTTAAAGAAGTGTATGAGGCGTCTAAGAATCCAATTCTTAGGGACAGAAGCCAATGGACCGAATATATGATCCAGGATGGATTATTATTCAGGGGAAATCAATTATGTATTCCAAAATGCTCCATGAGGGAGAATCTACTGAAAGAAAAACACAGTGGAGGATTGGTCAAACACTTCATTCATGATAAGACGTTCTCAAAGTTGAATAGCTCATATTATTGGTCAGGAATGAGGACAGATGTTAAGAAATTCGTGGACAAATGCAGGATTTGTCAGCACACAAAAGGGAAAAGGCAGAACACAGGGTTATATCAGCCATTACCCATACCAGAGAGGATGTGGGATGCAGTGAGCATGGATTTTATATTGGGACTCCCAAGAACACAGAGAAGCTATGATTCAATCTTTGTGATAGTAGATAGATTTTCAAAGATGGCACATTTCATACCATGCCAGAAAACCAACGACGCAACTCATATTGCGAACCTATTTTTCAAGGAAGTCATCAGACTTCACAGCTTGCCAAGGAGTACTGTTTCGGATCGAGATACCAATTTCGTAGGACATTTCTGGAGGATTTTATGGAAGAAGATGGGGACAAGTTTGTCTTTTAGCTCAACTTATCATCCTCAAATGGATGGGCAGATAGAAGTTGTGAATAGAAGCTTGGGATATTTACTGAGGATCCTAGTGACTGAACACCACAGTCAGTGGGATCACATTCTGCCACAGGAGGAATTTGCTTATAATGATTCAATCAATAGAAGCACAGGGCAAAGTCCATTCTAGATTATATATGGAATGCAGCCAAGGGGAGTTTCTAAATTGAAATATTTGGAACAAAATAAATTCAGGAGTGCTAGTGCAGAGGACTTTGCATAAGCAATGAAGGAGCTTCACAACCAAGTTAAGGAGCGGTTGCAGAATTCAAATCAAGAGTATAAGCATAGAGAAGATCAACACATACGAGAACTTCAATTTGAAGTTCGTGATCTGATTCTTGCACATCTGAGGAAGGAAAGGTTCCTAATGGGGACATATAATAAGCTGAAGATGAAAAAGATTGGACCATGCAGAGTCATAAATAAATTTGGGGCAAACGCATATGAGATTGAATTAGCCGATGGGATTGTAATTTCACCGATATTCAATGTTGCGGATTTGTACCCTTACAAAGCAGGAGCAGAGGATGAACAGACAGAGGTTTAGCTGAAAAGCCACAGATGGAAAGTATAATTGACAAGAGATTCAACAAGAAGACCAGGAGGAAGGAGTATTTTGAATACTTGGTCAAATGGAGGGGACATCCAGTTGAAGATGCCAGTTGGGAAGATGAAGTAGAAATTCAAAATCATGGACAGACCGTGCAAGAGCTCATGAACAGGAGTTTGTGAAAATTTTCAAGAGAGGAAGTATGATGCATGAGCATCGTAAGAAGCCAGCCAAGCAAACGAGCATGAAGGCGGAAGACAACTGGAAGACCACCAGCGCACGTTTTTGAAATATTTTTGAAGCATTAATGTAATGGTTAAAGGGAAGCATACTTGCATATTGTAAACAGATCATGAGCGATTCTCTCTCATCTGTAGAAGGTAGAGGCGTTTATGCATAGTTAATGAAAGTAGGTATATTTGAATGATAGATTAGACAGTTTTAGGAGCAGGAGGGAAAACGGATATAGACACCATCACCTTTGTATCATTAGTTAATTGTAACATTAGCATAGAGCAGAAAAAGAAGAAAGTTGTAGTAGAAAGCTATAGAGAAGAACCCATGTACAGAAGCTTTGAATTAGACTCATGGTGTTATGATGTTTTCCGTGTATACATGCTTAATGGTATGTTGATAGTTGTTTTATTATCTCTGTTATACATTTGATTTAATACTGTGTTGAATGTATGATTTCATATTAAATGTTTGAAGTCTGAGAGAGAGAGAGAGAGAATGAGTTTCAATTGTTTTTTTTCCTGAGTAAGAGAAGTTCTTGCAAGGAGTGCAGTGAAATGTCCTCAAGGAGTGTGTTGACAAAGGTTTAGAGTTTATCTCTGAAAGCTCAAGAGGGATACCATTGTTCTCATTCCAACAGAAGTGTAAGTGAAGCACAGAAGCCGTGCAAGGTGTGCGCAGGCTGGTTGAAAGCTAGAACTTATCAACTAAGGGGAGAGTTGAAGGACTATTGTTGCAGGGAGTGCACTGAGTCGAAAGATCAAATACCCAGGAGTATTTGACAGTTTTCCACAAGGAGTGCGAGTAGGAAGCCTTTTGGAGGTTTGAATTTGAAAGTGAATTCTCAGGAGGGTCAGTACGTTTGATTCATACCTAAAGGGAGACGAAGATTGAAAACGTTTTGCAGAAGTTAAGTTCCAGTGGAAGAACATCAGTTCATTTCGTAGGAGATGTCAAGGAGGAGACGAGCGGTTGAAATTCTTCATGGAGAATTCACGAAATAGCGAGGACCGAAGGATCCAGGAGAGCTGCGGAGACGTTAAGCATTCGATCGAATGAAGGCTTATCAGTCACTTACCCTGTGGAAAGTGCCATTTCGGAGTTTGGGGTTTAGAAGTGATAAAGGGATGGAAATCGAAGGTTCATTCAAGTCCCGAAAGCCAGAAAGATTGGAGTGACAGGTGGCAAGAATCCATGTCATAGATAGGGGACAACGGAGAAGACAGGTGGCGTACTTGTCACCAGGCAGAGTCAAAACTTCGTTGATTGTTTCGGGGTTTTGTAGGTTAGAGAGTCGGAAGCCTTGCATCAGGATTTGCGAAGACGCAAAGTCCAAAACTCTGAATCGATGAAAAGTCCCATAGGGGAGCCCGTCTTTACTGAATGCATCAGGTTTCAGCATTTTGGCATTTCCGAAGACGAGAGATAGGGACTCTTTTTTCTGAGATTCCCAAAATCACGAAACGTGATACAACTGTGGAGGAGGATGCGGCCAAGCATTTCGACGAATCGACATTTTGAGTTTCGGCAGTAGAAGTCCAAGAAACTCGACAATAGGGATCACAAAATTGCGAGACCCGAAGTCTCGAATTGGCGAAGGGCACGACGTTTATTGCGGTCAAGGATATTTGGGTTGGCACCTGGTGTTTGTTCATGCAGGCTCAATTCATAAGGACCTGTGGATACGCTGTGAGTGTATGAGATATTCCCCGAGGGGAAATCAAAGAGTCAATCCGACTCAAGGGAAGATTTAGAAAGATCCTGCGCGGACCTCAATCTGAGGGTTCGAGGGTCTACATCACATGATCACCAAGATCCTCACCAGTCTTTCCCTCTAATTTCATAATATCTTAAGAAATCTTGGTGGGGACAGGGGGCCATGTCGGTTCATGACACACCAGGTCGTTCATTAATCTTGACAAGCATGGCCAGAAAAGGGAGATGGAGTTGCAACATGTAGCCCCAAGCTCCTAGGAAATATTGTTGTTGGGGAATCGCAAGCCATTCAGGTTTTTAGTATGTACCATGGCCCTATCTGGGATTGTAAAACCCCCCTCCGAACTGATTCATAAATGGTTGGTTGGGCACCATTCCAGTAGGAATGTTATGATGAGGATTGTAAATATTTCCCCCAGTCGGAGTAGCTCTAGGTTGGGGGTTGCCCAAAGTGTGAAACTAACCTCCCCCAGGTGGAAATCTGGAGGATAAAGGTGGATTTTTCATGCCAAACGTGTTGTTCGAAATTGGTGTAGAGGAGGTATGTGTAGAGGATGGAACATAAGCAACATCTTTTCCGCCTGGTTGATTACTCCATCCAGGAGCATTAAGACTAGGTTTAGACCCAAGGTGAAAAGGAGGTAGGATTCCAGCTACAGGAGTTGTTTGGGGAATATGAGCACCACCAAACTATAGTGTAATATGAGGAAGATCCATGCCCCCAATTTCAATACTAGGATTCAGATTAGACGTTGGAATGGAGGATCATAATTATGATGCGAAATTCGGCATACCATAAGAACAAGGGCTAGAGGTCGTAGGGATGGACTGAGTATTGTATCCTGGCGAATGAAAAATATACCCAAAAGGGTTCGTGACTATAGTTTTAATATTAACTATAGGCCAGACATGAGTGATGATGGGAACCTTTGACACTACAACCGCAGTGGTCGAAGGTGTAGAAGGAGTTCCATTAACTATGGTAGGTGTGGGAGTCGAAGGACTCCCAATATCTTTTTGAATCGACTCAATACTCATACTTTTATGACCACAAGTCTGGTAGGTGGAGGTGTGTGTACCACATTTGAGAATTTTATGTCTTTTAGAAGGAAAAGACTCAAGATGCGGTAGTAATTTCAACAAATAGTGAGACCTAGGAGGAAGATGGTCTGGCGCCATGATGATGCAAGACTTGAGATATAAAAACAAATCCTAAGGATAACTAACAATTAAAGAGCACACCAAAATAAAAAAAAAGGCCAATATGCACACCAACAGGATGAAGTGGTTGAAAGGGGCCTCCCTCTGTAAAGTAGTATGCCTTGCCCAAGAGGGGCCCGAGACTCCCTTCAAAAGATTGGAGGTATCAGAATTAGTTATAAGGGCCCTCATGGGCTTAACAACCAGTCGGTCATATCCCACCATAGATAATCCTCCATAAAGGTTGTGGGTTGTCTGACCCTTATCTGACTCAGGGTACCTGCAGAATAACTCCTGCAAGTAACCTATGTG
>SNQJ01S0004448.1:132523-150569 GCA_010110895.2 Picea sitchensis | reverse complement strand
ACGAAAGCTATATTCTTTTTCCTTTGTCTTCTAGGTAAGATATGGATACAAGATTCTTTTCTAAACTAGGTACATATAAGACATTGCTCAAATGAACATTGTTACCTGTTTTCAACTCGAGGTTTGTCCAAATCCTTCAGCTGGGTAAGTGCTTTTGTCTCCAAGCTCTACTTTGTACGATGTCTTCATCTCATTTAGATTTGAGATTTTGGCTTGATCTCTCGTCATATGCCTAGAAGCTCCACTATCAATTATCCACATGTCATCTTCAATCGTTCCTCTTAGTGTTGAGTAGTGTAGATGACTAGTCTTTTCACTCATGACTTCGGTTGACTGGTGACTGGTCATGCCTTGATCCAAAACTTCAACTTTGACGTTTCTTCCTTCTGAGAGTGCCAAGAGATGCGCTAGACTAAGGCACACTTGAATACCTTCTTCTTGAGCGAGATGTTCCATCACAAGGTGCTGGATCGAGGTTTTAGGGTTTCTGCAACTGCTCCTGCGAGTAACCCTAACAACGGTGTCTTGGAAGCTGCTCATGCTAGTAAACCCTAGCGACAGTTCTTCAATGATCCTGCTAGTAAACCCCAGCGACAGTTCTTCAATGAGCTTAGTATCCTAATGGCTATGCTTCCTTCCAACGGTTAGACTGAATGAAGGAGGTGTGGGCCCATAACGTATTAGAATGTGCTCGTTTTACCATAAACAATATCACTATTGTCACCCAACCATAGGCCGAAGCCACCGTCCGAGCACCTTGACCTTGACGGAGAGAAGAATCATGGTTGCAATCCAATATCCAAGCAAGGCTAATGCACCAAGCAAGAAGTAACCAAAGATGATCAGAGAGTCCAACCCAAAAGATAGAAGCAATAGGCTTCAAAACTGGTGGCAACACCTTCTCCAGAACTTGCGCACAAGACTTCCAGACTGTAGTGCGCACAATTCTCTCTGTAATTCTGAGAGCTGTGTGTAAAATGAGAACTGGTGCCCTGTATTTATACTGGCTTTGGCAGGTTACCTGGGCCGACTTCTCATTCTGGGTACTAATTAATTCAGATTAATTATCTCTCTCAGCCGACATCTCTTCTAGGGTTACATTTACTTCTTTTCTTTCTTCAGGAATATTCTAATCTCGTCAAAGGGTCACAATGGAGGTTGAAACCTCCCGAAGCTACCATAATATCAACACCAATTAGGTGAATGGTCCGGGTTCAACAATCATGGACAGACATTCCCAAGGGTAGACTCATTCTCTCCAGGTTTCACTATGATTAGAGCTAGAGGAATGACCCAGTTAGGTGAATAGTCCAGGGTCAAAAATCATGGGAAATTATTCTTCTATCCTTGGGAAGAATAGTCTAGATAGCCCATGGCTGATATTTTACTTTCTGAGGGAAGATGCTCTTCCAGATCTCACAGATGTGAGTGGAAGAATGGCATAGATGACTCAATTTGTATCATGATATTGTTTATGCAGATGATATGATTGTTTTAGAGACTGTATGTCCTTGGACAATAGTTGTATGCTACTGTGGTGGATGTGATCTAGTGATAGTGACTGTGTGTCATTGGTTAGTAGCTGTGTGCTAGTGAGAGTGGTTGTGTACCAATGGATAGTAGTTGTATACTACTATGAATAAACACAATTGTGTTCTATTGGATGGCACTGTTCTGATTTCCATGGAGACTATCTAGTTGGATAGTGATGATGGTGCTCGTGATTTGATCATGAGATAGAGTGTGTGGCTATGATGATGCTACCTGTTGAATGGTTTGTTTTTGCTCAAGACCATTTCCTTTAATACCTCCCTAGCTAGGAGGGAGTGTTGATATTATGGTAGCTGTAGGAGGTATTAACCTCCACTTGTAACCTTTGACGATACTAGAATATTCCGGGAAGTAAGAGAAACCCTAAAGCCTTGGATAATAACCATAGAAGACCAATGGGATTAATAGAATAATTAAAATTGAGTTATTAGCCCCCAGGAAGAGAAATCAGCCCAGTCAATTAAGATGGAGCAGTATAAATAGAGTGCGCAAGAGCTCATTTGTCACTCAGTCACTCACGATTGCACAAGGACAAGAAGTGCGCATGAGTGAAGGACAACTGCAACTGTTGCAGTAGTGATCTTGTCTTGGGTTATCGGTTTGTACTTTTTACTTGGTCTTTTATTATCCTTGCTTGGTGCACTAGCCTTGGTTGGCTATTGATCTGCTACCAGAATTGTCAAGGTTAAGGTGCTCGGGGGTGGCCTTTGTGCCTATGGTTGGGTGACAATATTGCTATATTGTCTATGGTTAAACGAGCACACAAATTTTTCTAACACTTGGATTGTCTAAACCTTTTCCTATTTTGATATTGTTTGGTTGATTGTTTTTTGAGCATTACCTCTTCTCTTTGTTTCATCAAGCAATAGTCATAGTTACCAAGCCAATCTCTCTTGAATTTTTTCTTTTTTATGCTTATTTTCAAGCATGTACAGGACAAGCGCTCCCCCATAATGGCTACCATGGCACTGACTATCTAATCAATGCTCCTCAGTGGTCTCTCACGGAGTGCTATAGCACTTTGTCTCTTTGTTTCAAGGAGTGTTTCTCTCTTGTTTTGAGCAGATCCAGGAGAATTTGCCTTGTTTTGCTCAACCCTTTGTTGGAGGTCTTTTCCTAGAGTCCGCACTTTTTCTTGTGACTATGTTTAGGTTGAGGATATGGCTTCTTATCACTCTTTTCGTTGTCTTGTTTGAGCTTGCGAGATTTTCCAATTTGCGACATTGATTCACCTTCTTTCTTCTTGGTTTCATCCGGGTCTTGCAAAAGTTTCTGGTTATCTGATTGAAAAGGTCTGCAAAGGTTTGTTGGTCTTAAGTTAATTTTCAAAGCTTTCCTCTTTGAATGACTTGAGACTTTATGCTTAGCACAACCTAGCTTGGTTTTCTCTTTCTTGCTACTTGTTTTATCAAGGCAATTGAGTGGTTGCTCTTTCTCCCTATCATTTTTTGGATTCTTCTATGAACTTTCTTGTTTTCCTTGAATGCTTGTCGATTGTCGAGTCCTTGATTGAGTGAGTTATCATACTTGTTTCTTTTAGTTCTCGTTAGCTTGTGAGTGCATGCTGTTGATTTTTCAATAATCTAGGCTTAAGCATGAAGTTTCTTAAAGTACAAGTACACCATGCACAAGTACACAAGAAGTATCCTGGGAAACCCTTTTCAACAAGGGAAGAAAACGCAACCAATCCTTTGCTATATTCTTAAAGAGAAAGACCTCCACCACCATAAAAGACTATCACACAAAAGCGTTCTCACAAACCCTAGAAGACTAGGGCCCAAGATAGGTGTGCACTTTTCCCAAGAAGTAAGTACTTGCTGAAATTTCCAAACTCACACTTGTGATACGATTCCTCAATGGGGAATTTACCTTTACGTATATTAGAATGAACCTATCAACAATGGTGTCTATTGGCACAACAGGGCCGACCTCAATAACTTACCATATAATTAATAATTACCATATTAATTATCTTTTACATTAATTATATTTCACTTTATGGTGGGGCCGACCTGTACCCTTTACATCACAAATAGGGTTACAGGTAAGTTTGACTCTTTAACAATATAGCAAGGGATCTCATACACCCACTAGTGCTCAACCACTAGGGGCACATCCATTTGTGCTCAGCCACAGGATGCCCACATCTCTATCTCATTGTGTCTCATAGAATAACCACACTCACTAGTGCTCAACCACTAGGATCACGTTCACCTGTGATCAGCCACAGGCACGCCCAACTCAACAGATATTCTTTCTCACTGCATTACACAGGAGAATAATCTAGAGTATCACATCATCTCAACTCTTTGCTTAGAGGAGGCTAATATATCATTTCATCTCCGTCTCAGAACGATGAACCCAACTCATGGGATTTTCCACACATTCACTTGTTCTTAGCCACATGCACGTCCAACTCAACAGATCTTCTTTCTCAGTGCATTACACATGAGAATCATCTGGAGTATCATCTCAACTCTCTACACAGAGGAGGCTAACATAACGTTCCAGTTCTGTCTCAGATAGGAACCACACACCCATNAGCCACATGCACGTCCAACTCAACAGATCTTCTTTCTCAGTGCATTACACATGAGAATCATCTGGAGTATCATCTCAACTCTCTACACAGAGGAGGCTAACATAACGTTCCAGTTCTGTCTCAGATAGGAACCACACACCCATATCATGGGCACACCCAACTCATGGGCTCTCTCTCAGGTCTGTGTCCTGGAGGATGTCTCACACAGTTGTAATCATCAACACTCCCTCTCAGCTAGGGATTCGTTCTCCACCAGGCCAAGTCTCTCACGTAAGTATTCAAACTTCGTCTTGGCAAGCGGTTTGGTGAAGATATCTGCGATCTGCTCACGGGTAGAAGGTACTGCACGTGTACTGTCTTCCTCTACACCATGTCTCTGATATAGTGATATTTTATCTCGATGTGTTTCGATCTATCATGAAACACAGGGTTCTCAGAGAGCTTCACATAGCTCTAGTTATCACAATGAATAGTAGTAGGATCCATCTCATGATGGAATAAATCGGTAAGAAGTTTGCGAAGCCACACTGCTTCGTGGACTGCCACACTTAATGCAATGTACTCTGCCTCTGCGGTACCCAATGTCGTAGAGCTATGTTTCCTACTACATCAAGAAACCATGGAAGACCTTAAAGTAAAGAAATAACCAGAGGTGCTCTTCCGATCCACTATGCTCCCTACCCAATCTGCATCGACGTATCCCTGCAGGCTCAAGTCTACACAAGAGGCATATCTTAGGCCATAACCATCTGTGCCTCATAGGTATCTTAATACATGTTTTGCTGCTATCTAGTGAGTCTGTCTTGGTTGGCTCATCAATTGGCTAAGCACATTCACTGCATAACATATATCCGGTCTGGTGTTAACCAGATACATTAGTGATCCAATCAATTGTCTGTACAAGTGTGGATCAATCTCTCCTGAATCAACATCACTCATGTTCTTCAAATCCATCACCATTGGTGTAGGCATGGATTTGCATTATGTCATACCGAACTTTTTCAATATCTCCATAGTATATTTTCCTTGACTCAAGAAAATTTCGTCTGTCCTCTACCATACTTCTAGTTCCAAGAAGTAATGCATCAAGCCTAAATCCTTCATCTCAAATTTAGCTGTCAAGGCTTGTTTTAATTCAACAATGAGTCTCTCTGAACCGATGAGGAAACGATCGTCCACATATAGGACCAAGATCAAGCACTCATTGCCATCAATGTGATAATAAAGGTTTGGAGCAACAACACTTTTGTTGAAGCCCAAACTCATCATGAATCCATCCATTTTCTCGTACCAAGAACGTGGTGCTTGTTTTAGTCCATACAAGGCTTTCTTCAACCTGCACACATGATATCTTTCATTATGTATAACAAATCCTTCTGGCTTCTCGATATAAACTTCTTCCTCAATTTCACCATTGAGAAAGGTTATCTTTACATCCATTTGATATAGCTTCCAACCCATGGAAGCAACTAGTGCAATTGATAGAACAAATGGAAGTGTATCAGGCTACTAGAGCAAATGTCTCATCGTAGTCAACTCCCTCTACTTGTGAGAACCCTCTGGCTACAAATCTCGCCTTGTATTTCTCAATGCTACCATCAACTGCATGTTTGTTTTTATAAATCCATTTGGAAGTCACTACAAACTTTCCCTCTAGTCTCAGAACCATATCCCATACATCATTTTTCAAAATCAGGCTACTAGAGCAAATGTCTCATCGTAGTCAACTCCATCTACCTGAGAGAATCCTATAGCAACAAATATCACTTTGTATTTCTCACTACTTCCATCAACTGCATGTTTGTTTTTATAAATCCATTTGGAAGTCACTAAGCAACTTTTCCTCTAGTCTCAGAACTATTTCCTATGCTGATCATTTTTCACAAAATCGCATTGGTATTCTTTTGTTATGACATCTTGCCATATCTATTCACCTGAAGCTTCTGCATGACAAGAAGACTCAGATTCAATGATATGACTCATGGATGAAAGGTAGTTTGAGAATCTCTTTGGTCTCTTGTTTTCTAGTTGTCCCTTAAGGGGTTGCATGTCCCTCTGTTTCTTGTAGAGTTTGTCGTGCCCAAGATGGCCTTTTATGTTCTACTGTAATATCTCTGGGCATGTCGACTGGAGCAACTGGATCGGCTGGAACAACTGGAGAAACTGGATCAACTGGAATAATGTTTGTCTCCCTCTGAACTACTGAAGGGGGAGAAGGCATTGTCTCACTATCAATTTCCATCTGAGATTCTCTGGATTTCTGGAAAGCTATCTCTTCTTCAAAAGTAATATCTCTTCTTATTTCAATTTGTTTTTGACCAAGAATATAGATACGATATGCTTTTGAGGATTGATTGTATCCTACAAATGTGCCTTTTCTTCCTGAAGGGTCTAGCTTGGATCTCTTCTCTTTGGGTACATGGAAATATACTAGGCACCCAAATATCCCGAAGTGTTCAATCTCAGGCTTCAATCCAGTGAAGGCTTCTTCTGGAGTAATGTTCTTCAAGATCTGATGAAGACTCCTATTCTGGACATACACTGTTGTCATGCATGCTTCTGCCAATAGAGTCATAGGTAGACTCTGATCATGAATCATTTCTTTGGTTGCCTCGATGATAGTTTTTTTTTTCCTCTCTGCAACCCCATTTTGCTAAGGGTTGTAATGAACTGTGAATTCCCTCTTGATCCCTGCTTCAATAGATAAATTGCTGAAATCTTTGGAGGTGTATTGTCCTCCATTATCTGATCTTAGTACCTTGATCTTTCTTCTGGTCAGGTTTTCAACTTGAGCTTTGAATTCTTGAAATTTATCTAGGGCTCCATCCTTGTTCTTCAGGAAGTAAATCCAAGTCTTCCGAGAGTGATCATCTATGAAGAGTACATAGTACAAGTACCCATTTAGAGATGCAACAGTCATTGGCCCACACACATCTGAATGAATCAAGTCCAAGATTTCCTTGGATCTATTGTCACTATTGAAGAAGGATCCTTTAACATTCTTGCCAAGAGCACAACCTTTGCAAACACCGTTATGATGAATTTGTATTTTTTGGAAGACCTGTTACCATCTTCCCTAGAGATGGGAGAGATCTATAATGAATGTGAGCAAGTCTTCTATGCCATAGCTCACTCAAGCTGACAGTGTCATGTAGAAGGGCCTAGACTGGTCTGATGGTTAATCTGTACAAGCTGTTTTCTCGAACACCAATTACCTTGGCTGAATTTATATGAGAGTTTTTGTGCCATGCAAGAGATCTTCCTTCTGAAAAGGTAACCTTGTAGCCTTTGTCTTCCAAGGAAAAAATGGAGACGAGGTTCCTCTTCATTCCAGGAACATATAATACTTCTCTTAGTTGAAGCTGCATATTTGAGTCTAGCTGGAAGGTAGAAGTTCCAACCCCTTTCACATTGTATCTGACATCATCTCCAAGGACAACATGTAGATGTGTCTCTTTCTCAACAAAATTTGTTAGGTGATCTCTAAAACCGGTCATGTGCCTAGAGGCACCACTGTCAATTAACCAAGTATTATCATTGGTAGGGACCATACCTGAGATTGATGAGATGTTGATGTCTTCATATCCTTGAAGTCTTGGCTTCCAGGAATTGAGTTTGCTTGATCTATCAAGCTTGTCTTCCATCATGACTCTGTTGATCATAATCTTAGATTCTTCAGAAACCCTTGTCAACTGGGCTAGAAAACCTAACGACTAGGCTAAGCTAGCACTTTTAGCTTTTGTTGGACTTATGACTTCCAACAATAAGACTTTGAAGGATAGGAGATCACTGGTGAGCTGAAGAGCTCCTTCAAAGAGTTGTAGAAACCCTAATTCTGAAATTTCTGTAGAAATTAGTGAAACCCTAGAAACCCTAGGGCCAAAAAGTCAAAATGCTCGGAAATGCAAATTGAAGCTTGTTGGAGGTGCGCTGAAGGAGGCCGTACACTCCTATGCTCTTTTTATCCCCAACGTCCAAGTGACAAGTGCTGAAACTTCTTAGAAAGGTAGGCCGTACAAAATTTCTGGAAACCCTAGGAGGGCCGTATGGTTTTGCAGTAGAGAGAGAGAGAGGATGGATGAAAATTGTGTGTGCAATAGGTTCTTCAAGACCTATGCTCTGAAACTATGTTGATTTTCCAATAAGATAGGCTTAAGAACGAAGTCCATTCCATTTTTAGCATCTTACTTGAATCATAAACAATTTGTTACAACAACAAAGATCACAAGAAGAAACACCATGCACAAGTACATAAGAAGTATCCTAGGAAACCCTTCTCAACAATGGAAGAAAACCCAACCAATTCTTTGCTATATTCTTCAAGAGAAAGACCTCCACCACCATAAAAGACTAACACACAAAAGGGTGCTCACAAATCCTAGAAGACTAGTGCCCAAGAGAGGTGCACACTTTTCCCAAGAAGTAAGTACTTACTGAAATTTCCAAACTCACACTTGTGATATGATTCCTCAATGGGGAATTTACCTTTACTTATATTAGACTGAAACTATCAACAATGGTGTCTATTGTCACAATAGGGCCGACCTCAATAACTTACAATATAATAAATAATTACCATATTAATTATCTTTTACATTAATTATCTTTCACATTAATTATTGTTCACTTTATGGTGGGGCCGACCTGTACCCTTTACATCAAAAATAGGGTTACAGGTAAGTCTAAGTCTTGAACAATATAGCAAGGGATCTCATACACCCACTAGTGCTCAACCACTAGGGGCACATCTATCTGTGCTCAACCACATGGATTTCCACATCTCTATCTCACTACGTCTCATAGGAGAACCACACTCACTAGTGCTCAACCATAGGCACGCCCAACTCAACAAATCTTCTTTCTCACTGCGTTACACAGGAGAATAATCTGGAGGACCACATCATCTCAACTCTCTGCTTAGAGGAGGCTAATACATCGTTTCATCTTTGTCTCAGAATGATACACCCAACTCATGGGATCTTCCACACATTCACTTGTGCTCAACCACAAGCACGTCCAACTCAACATATCTTCTTTCTCACTGCGTTACACATGAGAATCATTTGGAGTATCATCTCAACTCTCTTCACAGAGGAGGCCAACATAACGTTCCAGTTCTGTCTTAGATATGAACCACACACCCATCTCATGGGCACACCCAACTCATGGGTTCTCTCTCATGTTTGTGTCCTGGAGGATGTCTCACGCAACTGTAATCATCAACACATGCTTTGTTTGAAATCCTTTTTTCTTCATGTCTTTTGTATCTGCATTCAACTATTTCATTTTGATTGAAGGTAATGGAGCGTTAACGGATTTGTATTTTCTTTCTTTATATATTATAATCAAACAAAGAATATGGTTACATTCTTTCTTTTGGGTAGTGTAGATAGGGAGATTTCATTTGGGAATTGGGCGTTTTTGTTAAAGAAAGTTGAACCTCTTCTCCATCCCGTATGTAGGATTCATTGAAGAAAAAGAGTTGCATTTCATTATTTTGCATTCTTTTGGAGTCAAGTCTAAAACATGATAAGTTTCACTTTCACACCCTTGAGTAAACAACAACCCTAAAATGAAGCGCTTATAAAATTGATCAGACACTATTATATTATCTAGTAGCAAACCTACATTAGCTTAAAGTGCAGGGTTTTGGAATAGGTTGTGAAGATAACTTCCCAAATCCATCAGACAAACATAAAATCTTGTGTTAGGGGGTGGTAAATCCAATTGTTCGTATAGGCATAGCCGAGATCCCCCTCTCACATAGGGGTTAAACATGAGGTCGCATGCGGGAGAGCAGCGAAGATTCCCCCTCCGAAGCTTAACCGACGTAGCAGAAAGATCATATATTGGGGGTTCTTCCTGAGAAACAACTGGTTTCATTTGGTCTCGGAACTTCGTGAATCTCAAATCCGTTTATGGTCCTCGGTAGTCTTTCGGTCTACTTGTCTTCAATTTTATTGAAGAATTTCAGAATTGTTATCCTGCCCATACGTTCGATCCCGACTGTCAACTATACCTGCCTAGAGGCTGACTGTGAGTTGGTAACCTTAGTGGCCTATATATGTAGGGCTAATACACAAGATGACAGTGAAGGGGAGTCTTTGCCATACCTAGGTCATACGTTGGTCAAACTCACTCGGGCTCCTTGGAGGGTAAACGCATAGGTAAAACTGTGTGGGAACTTGCACCAAGGCATAAGTCCGTTAAGCAGGTCGCCAATGTAACTGATCCACCTGCTCTATCCAAACCACTTCCTATATTGATCTCGCGATGTTGGATTTCATCACCAACTAGTGGTTTCATTGTGGGAAGGTTTGTTTGATTCTTTCCTTCTTAGATTTGTAGCGTGTGTTGTTTGTTTTCCCTAGTGGACCTTAGGTCGAGTCAGTGTCAATGGAATTAATTCCTAGGTGTACCAACAAGGGAACCCCTTTTCCCAAGGAACCTTACGCCTTTCCTTCTTTTGGAAATGTTGGTCTTCTGTGCATTGCCACAATGAGTCTTCCAGGACTCACCATCAGGTTATCGGTTTGGTTGTTCCCCACTCCGGTGATCTCGATTTTTCCTAGTGCTTCTAATGTACCTAATGCTTTGTATGTAAGCACACCACCCACAAATCAACCTCATGTCGACCTTTCCCCTCTTCACTCGCCAGGTCTCCTTCCCTTTCTCCTTCTCCTAGTGAAATCTCTAAAGCGAGTAGCCAGGTTGATAAGAAGAAGAAGAAACGAAAGGAGAAGATGAAGAAGAATCAGAAAGAGAACAAGCCTCCAACCACATTAGGTCATGTTTGATCCGAGTAACCAACTACTCTTAATCGTACTAGGAGTGTTGATAAAGTCGACAAGTATAAAACGAAGAATCCTAAACCCAAATTCCCTTGTAGGCTTTGTAAGGGTGACCATTTTTTGAGGGATTTCCCTAGCCTCCCCAAGGTCTTATAAATATCGTCTTCCATGTCATCAACCCTTGCTGGACATGCTGGTGACACCCCATCAACTAGTGACATTAAGGTTGGTAAGAAGAATAGAACCGCCAAATTTTCTTGTATGTTATGCGAAGGAGATCATCACTCTCACCTTTTCCCTCATATGGATGAGGCTTCTTATCTTTTGGAAAAGCTTCAACTTCCAACTGGTTATCATAAGATCTCTCCCAACCCATCGTTAGTTGATGGACTGGTCAATCTGGTTCCATCCTCGACCAATTTGGTTGATCAAGTGGTCAATCTAGTTTCATCTTTAGTTGAACCAGTAACCCAAGTAGCTAATCTGGTTCCGTCATCGGTCAACCCCGCTCTTCATCTAAAGAGTGAACCCAAAGTAGTCGATCAAGTTCCGTCATCGATCGATCCCACTCCTCCCTTAAGGAATGCAACCAAATTGGTTGATTCAGTTCATCTGAAGAGTGCCAAAGTGGTCGCTTCGATTTCATCATCGGTTGATCCCACTCCTCATTCAAAGAGTGAGGATGTCGCTCAGGTCTACCTCGTTAATACTGATTCACCCAGACAAGGGGGCATTTCGCCCGTCCTGATGGCACCCCCTTCAAGCAGTCATATGAATTCTATTGATTGGAATCATTTGACAGAACCTTGTCTTCCTTCTTATGTACCTTTTAAAATCACAGTGCAGGTTTATGATAGGAATATTCCTAACACTATAATAGATGAATGTGTTTTTGTTAGCGTCTTATTTGTGAATGCTTGGCAAGCTTTTGGTTCCCCGCAGCTTGCACTCGTGACTCAGAATTTGTTCACCTTTGACAGAAGAGTTAGTCAACCTTTAGGGATCCTTCCTTAGTTTCTAGTTACTTTGGGAGGAAAAACGGTCTACGTCGATGTGATGGTAGTTCACGACCCCTTGGATTTTAACCTTCTCCTCGGGTGAGACTATGTCTACGTTAAGAGAGATTTCGTGTCCACTCTCTTTCGAGTGATATGTTTCCCTCACAATGGAAACATAGTAATGATCGACCAACTTTCATTCATTGACCCTCATCTGATGTTCAACCATCCGCCTTCCCTAGACGGTCCATACATGCCAGCGATATCTGCCCCACCGCAGGTCAATTATGTAACAACCCGTCCCATGTGTTCAACTCCGAATGAGAGGGAATCTCTTCCTTCTCCTGACTTAGATCCGGTAGTTGACATGGTCATCTCTTTGATAGGGCTATTAGAGCCAGATCTCCCTACCCTTATCGAGGCTGTCGACATGTATTCCTTTCAGAGTATTTTTCTGCCATCTACCGAATATCTCTTGGAAGCCATGGCTGATGTTTGTCCCTTGACATGTATTCCTTCCATAACATTGTCCTCTTGGAAGCTATGATCACCAAGAGGTTACAAGCATAGTTTCACTTCCTTGTAGCAAGCTCGTTAAAAAATGAAACATAGGTCACGAGCATAGTTTTGCTTCTTTGTGGCAAGCTCGTTAAAAAATGAAACAAAAGTTAGGAGCATAGTTTCTCCTCTCTGTGGCAAGCTCGTTAAAAAGTGAAACAAAAATCCGGGGATTGAACTTAGAGCTACGAACATAGTTCTTTTCCTGTGTCAAGCTTGTTAAAAAATGAAATAGTCACCTGTCTCGTTGAGTTGAGTCTTTCACTATATCTTGTAGATGTTGAGTTGAGTCTTTCGTTAGATCTCGTAGAAGAACCTTCATTTCATCCACCCTTATCCTTTTTCTCTATCTGGTACAAAAATTGGTGACAACCTCAAAGTTGACGAATGAAATGAAGCTTAGGGGGGCATGTCTCCAGCCTTTTATTGTCATTCTGGAGTTAAGCCGCTAGGTTCTCAAGCTGGGGGAAAAGTACCAACCACCCATGGGTATCCCTCAAAACCTTTGGAAATTATGTTAGGAAGTTACAAGCATAGTTTAATTTTGTTGCAAGCTTGTGTAAAAATGAAACCAATTCTAAGCTTAGTCTTTTTTCTTTCTCGTGCTCGTAAATACATGAGAATGTGATCGAGTATACTTTTATCACTTTTTTAGACTCGTAAAGGTTATACGAAAAAGGAACTCCCTGGAGTTTCCTTTAATCTCTTTTCAGACTCTCTAAATATGAACATATTGCCGAGTGATCTTGCTTGCTTTCACACTCGTTAAAAGGTTTGAAAGGGCATCTTTCGAGTGGTAGTTTATCTATTTTTCGGCCTCGCGAGACTAATTACGAAAAATAAACACTCTAATCAAGCATGATTAGAAGAGTTCTCCCTTGTATTGTTTTATACTTTTTTCAGGCTTGGGAGACTAAATTTACGAAAAAGTCATCCATGGAGTCACCTTTAAGTTCTTTTTAGTCTTTCTAAACATGAAAAACCATGGAGTTTACCTTCTTTGGGCTCGTAAAACTATACATTGAAAGACCCATGTCAGTCTAATCTCCAAGACCCATCTGGGACCGAACCCATCCTTCCTCATGTTCATTAAACATATGTTGAGGGACTCATCCAAAGGATGAGCTATACATAGAATTTGTTATCCTCCTCAAGCTCGTTAAAAAAGAAAGGGGTACTCATCTATTTAGGTGGGGGGAAAATTGGGAAGTGGGTCAAGTCTTGGAAACCGTTATGGCATCTCTTTGTTGTCGCCCTTGAACATGGCACATGTCTACATTATGTTGTATAGTTGGGTAATCCGCTTGTCTCTGAGTCATTTGAGATCCATGTGTCATCATACTCTTCTTATTTAAAGAGAACCTTTGGTTGTCGTTACACTATGGAGATCATCACATTATGTTTGGATCCTTGCCTCGTTGAGTCAATGCTGCCAAGTCAATTGTCGTGCCATGCAATGTTCAAGGGAAATATAAACCACTCTACAGTATTCATACCCATGTCAGTCTGTTCACATCTAATATTTCATCTTAAATCACTATCTTGTGTCAGTTTCATGTTGATGATGGTGGATACATCAAGACCCTCCTTTGACGAGTCTTTTCTTGTCGACTAAAACACATCATCCATGAATTAGACTTAGAAACCAATTAGTACCTTGGAACGTGCATGCCTCAATGGAGGGTCTCCTTGCTTTCGACACTGTGTTAACATCATTGGCCTTTGATCAAATGATTCCACGAGTGCTTGACTTCAGTTCACAAATTCTCACTCGTTGGATTGTACTAGGGTACCTTGAGAGTCATTGACATCAATGGTGGTCTCTCTCGCACTTGTTAACAATATACATCAATGAACGATAATCAAGTGGTTTTTACCATGTTCGACATCAGTACATGTATTCACATGGTTATAATTGTACTAGTTTAGGATCAAGATGAAGACCCTGTGGACATATTTGGCATCTACCAAATGTTATCTGACTAACCCAAGTTGCGATGGAGTTTGAAACTTACTGATATACACTGTCACATAGATCCACATTGTATTGGTCCATGGCTATGTTTTGTCATCTCGTAGCTCCAGTGTGTATTTTTCATGGCTGTGATCAGTTCATGTCATGGAGGTATGGATCCACATTGTATCTTTGGTGGCCATATCCTTAGTCAGTGTTTTCATGGATCCACAGTGTATTGGTCGATGACCGTGCTTTGAGTCATCTCATATCTCGAGCATAGGTATGCCTCCCTCAGAAATGAAACATATATTAATATCGTTTGATGATTGTTTGCAACTTCTACCAGGTTCTCCCGCTCCAACATCCTTGCATCGAAGAATTTGTAAAGTGTTTCGACCATCAATTTATCTTCTGACCTCACACTTTAGGGGGCATTTGTTACACATCAAAATGCCACACTTAAGTGTCTCACCCTAAGTGTCGCAAGTGTTGTATGCACCTTGGTAAGCGTCGCAAGTGTCGTCAAGTGTTGTATGCAACTTACTAAGTGTCACATGCACTTTTCTATGTGTTTTAACCCCTTGAAACCATCAAAGAACATTTTCCATGATCCCCAAGTCATATTGGAGGAAGAAACCCATCATTTCAAGGCCAAAAACACACTTTTTACTTGAAAAATTGACCATTTTTTGGGCATATTTGAAGGGTAGCGCCCCCCTTACCTTATTTAGGGAGCTCTGATCTAGGATCAACGCTCTATCTCTAACTATAGGTAAGTGCTTCTTTTGGTTAGAGGAAAATTTGGAGAATCCCGCCTGTTTCTAAGTGCGAGCTCTTGGAGATGAGGTTGGTTCGGATCGAAAGCTATGTTATGGCACTATCCTAGGATCAGATCCTAACCTAAAAGAGTCATATCCTCGACTATTCCCCAAATATACTCATGGTTGTTGTGCCTCTCAAGACTATATATTGAGGGCTTTCCAAGGTGAAACACACACATACAAAGATATCAAACTTATGATCTTGGGATGGATGCAAGGGTCTAGACGAGGAGAACTTGGAGGAATTGCAGTTGACATCATTCGTGGTCTGTAAGTTTTTTTGGTTCTCATCTAATATACTTGGCCTATTTCCTTCAAGTATGTATTCATATGTGTTTGTCTATTGATTAGTTCAATCCATGTAAATAGATTTGTTTTGTCTAATTCATTAGAGTAGGAGATAATTGTTTGTTTCTCACTAGTCATTGTAGGTATGAAGTTGCGTCGGGAGTTTGGAGATCAAGCTCACAGATTGGAGAAGCTAGGAAAAACGTCATAAACGAGATACATCACACTTCCTCTCCTCCTCTCTTTTTCGATAGATAAAATGAATTTATAGGAATGTTAGTGTCCATATGTAATTTTCTGTCTTGGTATAGGGGTCTATAATCCAAGCGAAATTCCACCCGTCTGCAGGGGAATATTTCTGTAACAACCTTTAGCCACAAATCTTGCCTTGTATTTATTGATACTTTCATCCACTGCATGATTTATCTTGTAAACTTATTTAGGCACAATTTTCATACATCATTTTTCATGATTTATATTCTTCCATTACAACTTCTTTCTATTCTTTCTTCTTGACTGCTTCTTCAAAGGTGGAGGGTTCTGTAAATGAAATATGGTTTTGACTTCTTGCTTCCTTTGAAAGTTGTATCTGGAGCACCATACTTCTCTGCATGATCTCACAAGATCAAGTTGGTCTTATCTTCTTAGTCCTATCTTGGTGTATATCTTTGTGGTTCTTCCATGTCTGATACAACATTCTTACACAATAAGTTATTTGGAACAAACAAATACATCCTCATGGTAGCCTCCATGAAATCTTGTAAGATAACCTGCTCGAGACATAGACAATAAAAGTATTTCCGGTATAATAAGATTTTCATAAGAACATATTTATGGTAACAAAAATGAATAACAATTTTATGGTGATCACCATAGTATGACCAAGATGACCTGCCCGGGAGAAAAACAAGAAATATCTCTCTAGAGGAGATTTTAGTTCATTTCACAAGCAAGTACAATAAGCATCTATATCAATAATATTCACATGCTGTCAAGTATTCATTAGATCTAGCAGTAATAGAACCTTTCAAAGACTACTTTCACAATTTGTAATGTAACAACTATCAACCTTGGTATGTGCAAATTTGAAACTTATTAATTTAATCAAACCTGGAACCTGAAGCCTCAACTGCTATGGAGGGTGCACTTGTTCCTTTGAATGCACTGAATCCAAGATTACTGCTTGGAAAATGTCTCTAGTACATTCCTTGCAAACACACTCATGCTTTGCTAGAAGATATAAGTTGAAAGACATATACACGTGCATACCTTTGAAATCTTTGTAGCATCGTCAAATTTGTCTTCTAATATGAAACTAGATATGAGTGCTATATAGTGAGCAACAACGAACTAATCCCCGAACCAAGCATTCAAATCACATGGGTAAAATCTGAGCCAACCCTTAGCCCTCGGATGCCATAGAGCTTGCTTGTATGAGAGCAGTGAAACCCGATCTATTATCTACGTGTTAAAAACTTTCATAATAACGTATTCATTCGATCTAGAGCACATCCATCTTGACAAGGAGAGGTTAGAAACTGAATCAGAAGGTTCAATAATTAGAGCCAGCTANATGAGAGCAGTGAAACCCGATCTATTATCTACGTGTTAAAAACTTTCATAATAACGTATTCATTCGATCTAGAGCACATCCATCTTGACAAGGAGAGGTTAGAAACTGAATCAGAAGGTTCAATAATTAGAGCCAGCTAGAAACTCTGAAATTTCAATTTTGACCACAAAATCAATTTGACTAGAAGTCAACCTTTGAATTTGACTTTGACCAAAAATTCAAACTTTACATTTTTGCTAGCTGAGGGTACCAAGAGGTGCGCTAGGTTAGGGCACACTAGAATGTCGAAGAAATATGCTAAAATATTTACTATAGGTGCCTGAACAAATGGGTTAGGGTTTGTTGCTGTTGCAAAATCTGATTGCAACTGCAACTGGTGCTATAACGTGCTTGACAATGAACTTCCCAATTTACCTTCCAGTGGTTAGACTGTTTGAAGATAGTGTGGGCCCATAACCTGTTAAAATAATTGATGTGCTCATTTTACCATAGACAATATCACAATATTGTCACCCAACCATAGGCATGTAGCCACCCCGAGCACCTTTAACCTTTGACAGAATTATTCCGGAAATCAATACTAGAACCAACATATAAACCCTAGATGCTAATTACAATAACAACTAAAGACATGTAGAGCGCTCCTCCAAGAGTAGTGCACAAGAGAGAGTCTCCATATCCACAAAAAAAGTACCATACACAACTGTAGCAACTGTAGCTGCACTACTCTCTCAAATTTGCGCCATACTTAGCTAGTACATCACCAAGAATATCACCAAGAGTATCACCAAGAGAATCACCAAGAATATCACTTGATAGCACTAGAGAGAGACCAAGACCAATAGATGACCAAACACCCTTATCCTCCTTGCAGTTGCAGTTGCAGCTGCAACTGTAGTTCTCCACAAGAATTGCGCTCTGACTGGGTATCCAAATGAGCTAAAACATCCTCTATTTATTGTTAGGC
>SNQJ01S0004448.1:80943-98132 GCA_010110895.2 Picea sitchensis | reverse complement strand
CCCTCTAGTGTGGACACTATGAAACATAGTGACCATATTCATGACACTCAAATTATCTGATCTTATTAAGATCCTTCTTCCGTCTCGACTTTGGAGATGCTTCTCTGTCGGGATAAACCCTTCTCCCTGGCGAATGTCTTTTGCCCAGAGAACCTCTTCTGCCCTTCCTAGTGCGAGCTACAAGGGCTTGGTTCTCATTACTTCTACTCTTCACCATACCATCCATGTCATCCTTGGACAACACTACATAGCCCTACTCCTTAATCCTTGAGGCTGAAAACACACTCTTGGCACCCATAGCACATATGTCACTCGCAACAATTCCCCTAACTCCATCCGGAATACCACTACTATAGATCCCTATACTACATGATTGGTCCTCATACCAAGCTCCTCATACATACCTGAGTCTGAAACTGTGAATCCCATGAACAAATATCATGCCCCTGTTATATGCCAGCTGTCCCCACTCTATAAGAACCATGTGTTGAACACGTAATCCCTTAAGGTTGTGTTACTTATAACATTAATGCAAGTACAAAGCGTCATTGGTGACAGGAACGGTCACCCGTTGAGGAAGACCAAGAGTTATTCCTTTAAGTATATATGCACCTATCTAGCTAATGAAAAGCATCACTGTGGAGTTATCTTTTCTGCCATCCTATTCTCACAGTGGTATCAGAGCCTAGCCTAACTCCATGAGTAGCTTCCTAAAATTCCCTTGTCTTCCCTGTACATCCTAATTTAGTCTCTGAGCTCTGGCTTATCCGACTACCCACATTTCTCATCGTTCAACGCAACACTGGTGAACCTTGGTCTCACGCACATAACCCTACCTACGCCTTCACTCATTCCTCAACGGACGTAGTCATTCTGGAACCCTAATTTCAACGTCATCTTTTCCAAAACCCTAATTTTGTATCAATCTTTGTTCCTGTCAACTGCACCAAGATTTAATGGCGATGGCTCGGTAGCTCGTGGTTAAGCTTTCTGGTATCATCCACAAATATAGAGTCTTCTTATCACATTTAATGTGACTTCCAACAAACACTATAATTCATTGTTGTTGTTTTTTTTGTTCTGGAGGTTTTTAAGTGCTAGCTAAGCCACCTGAATACCAAATGTCAAATTTATCTCCCCATCAATTTCTAAACCATGCATACACACGAGAAGTTTTCCAAGATCACTGGTGGGAGTCACCAACACATTAACATGCTTCCTTGCCATGGTGAGAACACCAACCATGCTCTCAGGATGTGACTGGTTTATTCCCGAAAAACAAGATTAACGACCTCAACCATCCCTTGATCTGGTTGGTGGGTAATCTCCATTTCTCATCCACTCTGAATTATCAATGCATTTCTCATCCATAACCTCATTGATCTCCCTAGTATCCTTGGCACGCTGCTCCTCACAACCCCATTGATATCGAACAATTCATCATCTGAGCTCTTCAAACTCACCTTGCATTCCCTTGAGGTTACTAAGAGGATCGAGAACCAAACACATTGCTCGCACTACACTACTGGTTTTATTGGTGTAGGTAACATCATATCATTAGAAATTCACATGCTGCTAACGACTCATAGAAAAAACATACTTCATAAGGGGATTAACTAGTGGTATTGAGGGTAGCTTGGGACAAGGCATTTCGCTGGTGAACTACATAGATGCATTTCTCATCCACTCTGAATTATCAATGCATTTCTCATCCATAACCTCATTGATCTCCCTAGTATCCTTGGCACGCTGCTCCTCACAACCCCATTGATATCGAACAATTCATCATCTGAGCTCTTCAAACTCACCTTGCATTCCCTTGAGGTTACTAAGAGGATCGAGAACCAACCATTAACTATATCCAAACATATTGCTCGCACTACACTACTGGTTTTATTGGTGTAGGTAACATCATATCATTAGAAATTCACATGCTGCTAACGACTCATAGAAAAAACATACTTCATAAGGGGATTGACTAGTGGTATTGAGGGTAGCTTGGGACAAGGCATTTCGCTGGTGAACTACATAGATGTATGAATGGCCTACTGGTCATTCCTCATTGATCGTGCCATTCCTCATTGCTCTTGAATTTGCATTATATTCTTGGTGCAGTAGCAAGACGACTCTAATCGTTTATTTGATGTAGCTCTATTATAGTTTTTTTTGCTAACGTGTGCATGAAGACATAAGACAATGCATTCTCTTGTATCTACGTGTGGAGCTTCGAGTACTCCAATTTATGGACAACATAGAGGCAATAAGATAAGACAATGAAAGAAGAAGCTCAAAGGCACAGGGGTTGGCATAATCCTCGAGAAAAATTCAACCTTTATTGTACTCGTTGTGGAATGAATGGGTCACATGAAGCCTCTGGTTACAAAGTTCCATGGTAGAAGATCACAAAAGACAGAGATAGAACCTCAAACCTAGAGAAAGATAAAATACATGTTCATTATGTTGTTTCCTACTGCAATATAGGAGTAACTGAAGACCTATTTAATACTTCATTTGCTTCTTGGGGAGATGCATTTCTTCTTGACACATGCACAACCTATCACATGACATTTCGAAGAGATTTATTCGAAGATTTCGATGACAATGTAGATGGCGTAGTGTACTTTGCAAATAGATGAAGTCCCAAATCTTTGGGTATGGGAACCATCAGGCTTAAGTTGCTTAGACTCCTAGATTTTCTTCTGCATAATGTACTCTATCTTCTAGAGCTGCAAAGAAACTTCTTGTCCCTTTTTCACATTAGACAACAAGGCCACTCTATTCATATGATCGGTGGAAAAGTTGAGATAAGGAAGGATTTTGACAACATGGTTGTCATGACCGGAACAAAAGATGGAAAATTGTTGAAGCTGAATGGGACATCTTCCCATACACACACTGCTGCATACCTCTCTCATTATGACTCATGTATAATGCCATCTAGTCTTTTGTGGCATGCTAGATTTGGCCATATTAATTATGACAGTATTCGTTTGTTGAGAAATAATGTTGTTTCTGGTCTTCCCACCATTCCTAGAAAACTAAAACAATGTGATGCATGTATCCTCATAAAGCATAGAAAACAACCTTTCCATGATTCTACTTCCATAGCATGTAGAAGAATTGAACTGATTCATTCTGATTTGTGTGGCCCTATGCATGTTCCTTCTGCAAATGCAAACAAATATATCATTACTTTTATTGATGATTACACCAGAATTTGTTGGGTGTATTTGATGAAAGATAAATCACAAGATTTTGAAACTTTTAAAATTTTTCATGTATGGATTCAAAATTAAGCTCAGTCTCGTATTGGCTCTCTTCGCACTGATAATGGAAGAGAATATACATCTAATGAATTTGAAATCTACCTTCACTAACATGGGATCCATCAAACCACAGTTCCATACAATCCCCAATAGAATAGTGTGTATGAATGATTGAACAAGACACTTCTAAATATGGTTCGTTCCATGATGTTTTTCATGAATGTTAAATTGATGTTTTGGGTTGATGCAGTTCTATGTGCAGTTTATGTAAAAAACTAATGTCCATCTCATGCTCTCAAAACCAATACTCCATATGAAATGTGGTATGACCACATTCCTTCTGTAAGGTGTCGTAGGGTCTTTGGTTCCACTTGCTATGCATTGATTCCTAAGGAGAAAAGAAACAAGCTTGATACAAGGAGTCAGAAGTGCATCTTCTTGGGGTACTCAAATACTACCAAGGGGTATCATCTTTATGATGAGACAAAAACAAAGTTCATCCTTTCAAGAGATGTGATCTTTCTTGAATCCACCAAGAAAGACAAAATTGTTGAGAGGTAGCTTGATCATCTAGACATATTCACTCATATAAATACATACAATGAATTTGATGACGAGATTCCACATCTTGAAGGGGGGATCCCTATCTTGGGTCAATCTCTGGAATCTCCTTTTAAAGTGCCATCTTCCCCTCATGAAGAAGTTCTTGCCACTTCATCAGAACCTAAAGTTCAGTTGGATGATGTGATCGAGACAATTGAAAAACTGAGGCTTGATGAGAACTCAACACCATGTCAATCAGTTGAGCAACCTTGACCATCTTAGAAAGGTCCACCAAAATGACTCACAAATACACTTGAAAGTGTTAATCCCGATGAGGTCGAGAAGACAGGTATTGGATTGTTCTCAAAACAAGATGGAGGTAATGTAGATAATTCAAACTCCAGAGATGTAGAAGATATGGATGTTTCATATGATTGTGAGTTGAATTTATTTACAAACCATGAACCAACTTCCTTTAAAGAAGCCACTTTTCATGATGAATGGAAATAATCCATGTAGAAGGAATATGATGCTCTCATTAAGAATGGGACATGGAAGTTGGTGGACCCTCCATATGGAACCAAACCGATTGGCTGCCAGTGGGTATTCGAGAACAAGTACATGTCAGATGTCTCACTTGACAAGCACAAAGCAAGGCTCATGGCAACATGATTTGCACATAAAGAAGGTCTTGATTATGAGAATAATTCCCCCCCCCCACAACAAAACGGGTTACCATCCACATTCTATTTTCCATGGCAACACATTCTATTTGACTGTTTTCTTGAATGGAGACTTGAAAGAGAATGTGTTCATGTCTCAACTAGAAGTCTTTGTTGTGAAGGGAAAATAACATAAGGTATGAAAGCTCATAAAATCCTTGTATGGCTTGAAACAAGCACCGTGAGCATGGTACAAAAAGTTAACCGAGCATCTTTTGAAATTGAATTTCAAGCATTTCAATCTTGATGATGCAACTTTGTTTGTCAAGAAAGTTGGAAAATTGTTGTATATCTTGTAGTATATGTAGACGATCTGTTTATAATAGGGAACAATGAGTACTACATTGCATCCATAAAGAAAGAGTTGAAGAAAGGATTCGAGATGACAAATATGGGACATCTTCACTACTATTTGGGCATTGAAGCGATTCAAAATCCAAAGTACATATTCATCTCCCAGAAGTACATTGGAGAACTTTTGAACAAATTTGGCATGGCTAAGTGCAATCATGTTTCTACTCCAATAGAACAAAACTTGAATCTCACATAAAAAGAAGAGAATGGATTTGAGGATGCAACCAAGTATATACAACTTGTGGGAAGTCTTATCTATCTTACTACCACTAGACCAAAAATTTCATTTGATGTTGGCATTCTTTCCATGTTCATGCAGAAGCCTTATGAAGGACATTGGTTTGTTGCAAAGAGAGTTTTAAAATAATTGAAAGGAACTCAATATTTTGGACTCAAGTACTCTAAGGTAGATGACTTCAACCTGATCAGATATCCTGAGTCAGACTTTGACGGGGATAAGGAAAATGGAGTGTCAACTTCAGGTTATCTAATGAGTCTTAGATCAATAGTTGTCTCCTAGAGATCACACAAGAAATCAATCCCAACATATTCCACAACAGAGGCAGAATATGTGGTAGCTGCAGAAGCGTCGAAGGAGAATGTGTGGCTCAGGAAAATACTTGAAGATTTGCATGAGAAATAAATGAACTCTACTCCTCTTCTAGTTGACAATACTTCTACAATCAAGTTGGCCAAGAATTTCATATTCCATGATTGAACCAAGAACATCAACACAAAGTATCACTTGATTCGATATCATGCAGATGCCAAGACTATTCACTTAAGACATTGTTCCAGAAATGAGCAAATTGCATACATCTTCACCAAAGTGCTTGGAAGAGAAAAAATTGAGAAGTTCAAAATTATGCTTGGACACACACACACACCCCTTCGGATTAAGGGGGGGAATTTTGGACATGTAATCCCTTAAGGTTGTGTTACTTATAACATTAATGTAAATACAAAGCGTCATAGGTGATAGGAATGGTCACCCATTGGGGAATACCAAGAATCATTCATTTATGTATATATGCACCTATCTAGCTAATGAAAAGCATCAGTGTGGAGTTATATTTTTCTCCATCCTGGCCTGACACCATGCAATCCTCCAAGGAAAGCATCCTGCTTACCCAAGTCATGACCATCCAATGAACTTCTGCCCAAGTCTGTCGTCCAAGTCATCCCTTGACTCTAACCAAGTCTCCTCCTAGATACAATCAGTCCATAGTCTGTCAAACCTTGGTAACGTTTCTCGTGCACAGATCCACTACACAGATGGTTCCCAAGACTTGGGAAGACCTCTTAGTGTCTACGCACATGCTATAACTGAACCTGTTTCCTCTCTCTGAACAATCTTGAGCTGCTGATGGACAATCGATGTATTCCACTCTAGACCTTAAAAACTCATTTTTGCAAGTGTCCTCATCCTCCTGGGTAAAATACCTCATACACTGTCATACCTCGATAATGTGAAACTCTCTATCCCAATGAAGACTCTATCTCGTCAACCTGACATACACACGAATCCATCTTATTTTTTCCAAAACACCCGTGCTACACCCATCGCAACTCACCATGACAAGCCACTGGAAGTCCATCCATAGGGTTGGAAACCTGTCACACAACATACAATTGTGATCCAGGATCTTCAACAATCCACCAAAACACCCAACCTGCCACACCACCGAGTTGCAATAGTACACAACTCCTCGTATGGAAAATTTTCTCTATGTCTCAAACTAGAGACCATTTAACATGTTTCCAGTTGCAACCATTACTGTATCTCCCTCTCAAAGATGACACATGTGACTTGCCAAAATCAAGATAAAGAACAACACGCTTCCAATGTTGTATCCACACAATGTGTCTCAAAGATGATCCCCTTCTCTTCAGATCCCAAGATTTGATACCATGTCAATTTTCACATGCAACTCTGTGTGACTAATTTTCAGATTTGAAAATTGCTTCCTAGTGAACTAACAATAAACCCTAGTTGTTATCATTGAACAATTTTACACTGAAAATTATTGACTGAAAATATATGCTGCGGAAACAACAAGATCAGAGATGAATCATCAACACACATGAGACACAAAATTTATATTTTGTAATCTTATTAAACTCAAAAATTTTGAGGGCAAAACCAACCCTCCCAACTATCACAAACATACCAAAATATGAGGACAACCTTGTCCTCTCAAAACCAGAAACCAAACCTCAACAAATCCCTGGAAATTCCTATGCCCACAAATCTGTCGCAGACCAGTTGTACAACTTGTTGACGTCACTTATACCTGTTAACATCAGCCTGTACATAACTGCTCCTTCATAGAAAACCTTGTACACGATTCAACTTACTGCAACCTATGTACATATGCGACCGTGGCCACTGCAACCCACATATACGCGATTCACCTTTCTCCAACCAACGTACATACATGAGTATGCTCTATTCAACCCGCATACATATGTGATTCCTCCCACTACAATCCACATACACGTACACAAAAACTTGTACGTACACCTTCGGACAATTCTCTCTCTGTGACTTCCTCTCTTTTGGGCCAGATTTGCGACCATTGCAGAATTTTCCTTTGCTGAAATCACCAAGCTCCTTGGCACAAGTGCAGACTCACTTATGCCAACTCCATCATGTCTCCACACACTTTACACAATATGAAATGTCATAATGACCTCTCTCCTTTATATACTAGTCTTAGCGGTGAACATAGAATCCCTTCCACAATATTGTGGGTGTGAAACCCCAACACAAACCCACAAATCCCACCACCAAACCCATGAAGCCCCAACTTCATTCTAATGACGGTTTTCACTAAACTAAGAGTGTAATGTGGTTCCCACGATGATTCCCACATGCCCAACACCTAGGGCATGTGAGAATACCTTCTCGAAGCTACAAAAATCAACAGTTTCTCTGTACGAATTACACAACCTAGGGCCATCCCTATCTTCATTATGCCAACCTGTAAAGACTAGACTCAAGCATATTTATTGCTTGATGGAAATGAAAGGACACTAAAAGAAGAAGAAGCTTAGAGGAAGGGGGGGTTGGCATAATCCCCATGAGAGATTTGATTTGCACTATGTCCATTGCAGAAATAGTGGACATGAAGCAAAAACATGCATAATGAAGATCAATGACAAGCAAGCTCAGACATAAGACAAAGATAATTACCCAACGAAAGGTAAAACACCCGTTCATTATGTTGTTTCCCATTGCAATCTAGGATTAACTGAAGATATGTTTAATAATTCATTTTCTTCTTGGGGATATGCATGGCTTCGTGACATGGACACAACCTCCCACATGAAATTTTGAAGATATTTCTTCGAAGACTTCGATGATAATGTAGATGGCATAGTGTACTTTGTAGATAGATCAAGTCTCAAACTTTTAGGAATAGGCACCATCAGGCTTAAGTTGCCTGAACTCCCGATATTTTTTTTCTACATAATGTACTCTATGTTCTTGATCTCTAAAGGAACTTGTTGTTCCTTGTGCACGTCAGACAACAAGGCCACTATGTCCATATGTTCAGTGGAAAAGTTGAGATAATGAAGGATTTTGACAACATGGTTGTCATGACCGGAATGGAAGATGGAAAACTGTTGAAGTTGAATGGGACATCTTTCCATACACAAACTGTTGGGTACGTCTCTCATCATGATTCATATATAATTCCATATAGTCTTTTGTGGCATGCTAGATTTGGCCATATTAATTATGACAGTCTTTGTTTGTTGAGAAAGAATGGTGTTTTTGGTTTGCCTACTATTCCTAAGAAATTGAAGAAATGTGATGCTTGTATTCTGATTTTTGTGGCCCTATGCCCATTCCCTCTGCAAATGGAAACAAATATATCATGACTATTATTGATGATTACACCCAGATGTGTTGGGTGTACTTGTTGAAAGATAAATTAGAAGCTTTTGAAACATTTTAAAATTTCCATGTATGGATTCAAAATGAAGCTCAGTCTCGTATTGGCTCTCTTTGCACCGACGATGGAAGAGAATATACATCTAATGAATTTGAAAGCTACCTTTGCCAACATGGGATCAAACATCAAACCACAATTCCATACAATCCCCAATAGGAAGGTGTGGTTGAACAAATGAATAGGACATCCTAAATATGGTTCATTCCATGATGTTTTTCAAGAATGTTAAATTGATGTTTTGGGATGATGCAGTTCAATGTGCAGTTTATGTCAAAAAACATGTGCCCATCTTATGCTCTTAAAAACAAGACTCCTTATGAAATGTGTTATGGCTACATTCCTTCAGTGAGGCATCTCAGGGTCTTTGGTTCCACCTACTATGCCTTGATTCCCGAGGAGTAAAGAAGCAATATTGATGAAAGGATTCATAAGTGCATCTTCTTGGGGTACTCAAATACCACTAAGGGGTATCGTCTTTATGATGAGACAAATAAGAAATTCATCCTTTCCAGAGATGTAATATTTCTTGAATCCTCTAAGAAAGACAAAACTATTGAGAGGCAGCTTGATCATCTGGACATATTCATTCGTGTAAAGACATATCATGAATTTGATGATGAGATTTCACATCTTGAAGGGGGGATCCCTATCTTGGGTCAATCTCTGGTATCTCCTTTTGAAGCACCATATTATCCTNTTGAGAGGCAGCTTGATCATCTGGACATATTCATTCGTGTAAAGACATATCATGAATTTGATGATGAGATTTCACATCTTGAAGGGGGGATCCCTATCTTGGGTCAATCTCTGGTATCTCCTTTTGAAGCACCATATTATCCTCATGATGAAGTTTGTGCCACTTCATCAAAACTTGAAGATCACTTGGATGATGTGATTAAGAACATTGAAAAGTTGAGGTTTGATGAGAGCTTAACACCATATCAATCAATCGAGTAACCTGGACCATCTCAAAAAGTTCCACCACAATGGCTCACAAAAACACTTGAAAGTGTTCAACCTGATGATATAGAAAGATAGGAACTGCAATGTCGTCAAGACAAGATGGAGGTAATGTAGATAATTCAAACTTGGGTGATGTAGATGACATGGATGTTTCATATGATTGTGAGTTGAATTTATCTACTAACCACGAATTGAATTCCTTTAAATAAGCCACTTCTCATGATGAATGGAAAGAAGCCATGCATAAGAAATATGATGCTCTTGTTAGCACAAACATCTACAGTGACAAAAGTATCTCAAAGGCACTGTGAATTCTAGATCTGGAAAGTGGCGCTACCGAAATTGAGTTCACAACAGGTTGGGCCAAGTCCTTTGTTTGCACAGGAAATGTCCAAATGAAACATTCAGAGCAGTCCATTTCGGGCTTGAAATACAAGAAAACAAGTACGTTCAATTTTCAACCATAGGATTTGAGCGAGAGCAAGATCAGTCATTGGATCAAGCAAAGATTAAGTCATGACTGTCAGATCTCATTGGAGAGAGATCGATGGTGGCGAAGCATTGCGGGGATCAAGAAGCAAATTAAAGTTTCTACAAGTTGTGAGTCCGCAATCGCTCAGGATCATGGATCTTTCCAGATCAACAGATCAACGGTGGATATTGATCCCACTACGGGCGACCATCTTCACATTGAGGGGATCATGAAGGAAATTAAATTTTGTGCAAGTTGTGAGCCCGTAATCGCTCATGGCCGTTGATCTTCAAGCAGGGGACACATGTCAGACGATCTCATAATCCAGGAGGAAGCAAGCATAAGCTAAGTGAGTAAAGGACTCCCAAAGGCCCGAAGCCTGGAGTTCATTTGGACCATCCATCAACAAGGACACGCGACATGATATCTCTCACTTCAGATACTCGTCACTCCAAAGGATTGTAAGATATATGCATTGAAAATGTCTGAAGCCCGAATTCCTGAAGTGAATCTCGACCATCCAAAATAAAAGGCCACGTGCAGACAGATCCAACACTTCAGAAATATGACACTTCGGAAGATTGCGTGAGCAAGCAGAAGGAAACTCTCGAAGCCCGAACTCTCGAAGTGAATATCGGTCGTCCAAAACAGGAGGACATGTGGAGGCAGATCTCTCACGTTGGAGATATGACACTCTGGAGGATTGCAAGAGCTATGCATTGAAAAGGCTCGAAGCCCGAACTCCCGAAGTGAATCTTGACCGTCCAAAACAAGAGGCCATGTGTAGACAGATCCAACACTTTGGAAATACGACACTTCGGAGGATTGCGTGAGCAAGCGGAAGAAAACTCCCGAAGCCCGAACTCTCGAAGTAATTGTGGACCGTTGATCTCAAATCCAAGAGCAACGCGTGGAAACAAAGGCATGGAGTTCCTAGATCGTGAATTACAACAAGATCGACGATTACACTTCATTGCGGGGACATAAAGTGCTCGAACGTTAAAATCTTAGAGCGGTCCCGCAGTCAAAACCATGGTATAGATAAAGAGGTACGTGGAAGTTGGTGGTGAATTGCGGGGGTCAGAGTAGTGTGGATCCAAACCGCCCTTGCCAATTTCCGCAATCACATGCTTATATAGGGTCCAATCCGAGAGCAACACGTGTCAACAAACTAGGCGTAAGGCCTCGTCCTGATCCCAAGGAGAAATCAATGAATGAAAGGACTCGTGGTTGAGTAGTCGACTACCCCCTGAAATGGAAGCATGGAGGGTCTGGTCGAGGAGACAGAAAGTTGTCAACCCGAAGTACCACATAGGGCATTTTTTCCTGAAGGCCCATACTGACCAAAGTTTCCTTATGACATAAGGAATAGGACAGACAGGAGAAGACACACGACACTGGAGAAGAGGCGCCCATGCATCAAGACATGTCATTCATTTTTGGTTGCCAACAGGCTCCTTGATTTTAGCAGTTTGTTAGATCTGTTGGTACATATGTTAGACTTGTATCTTTTTGTGGAGAATCCTAGGATAGGAAGGCCAGCTCGCACTCCTAGCTGTTGTCTTCTGTTTTTATTATAAATACATCTGAGGAACGATATAAAAGGGAGGGGGGTCGGCCCAAGACCAGAGGAAGTTTTGAGAAGTGTTTATAACTATATATTTCAGTTTGTAAGCCGGAGGGGCATGTAGCTATCAATTGTATTGTTATTGAAGACTCAAATGAGTTGTTTCATCAGATTTGTCTTCTATGTTCTCTGTTCTATTCTTCACCTTGTCTGAATGTAATTGTCGATTTTAAGGATTAAAATTTGCCTTTGATTGATAGATTCTTGATGCGGTAGAGGATCCGTTGTAAGCTTGCCCATCTATCATTGTTTACTGTTCAAACACATCTAAATTCTCTTCGCAGAGAGGATCTTTGCTTAGCGAATATTCGTCTTTATGTTATTCTCTTATTTATTCTCTTCATCATTAAAAAACTTTTTTTTGATAGGGAGCTTAAATGCCTTCAATGAGCAGATTGTTTATGACTCCATAGCCCAATGGCCCATCACTGATTTGCAATGATATATGTTGTCTTTTCCTTTCTTTAAAGTCTCGTCGATCCACCTACTCAAACCATTTTAATACATTACATTTTGATGGGTACTTGGATTATCCTCTTGCAGTATGAGGGCGACTCTCAATGCTAACAATTCTCATAAAAAATGGGACATGGAAGTTGGTGGATCCTCCATTTGGAACCAAACCAATCGGTTGCAAGTGGGTATTCGAAAACAAGTATATATCAAATGGATCACTTGACAAGCACAAAGCAAGGCTGGTGGAAAAAGGATTTGCACATAAATAAGGTGTTGATTATGAGGAAACTTTTTCCCCCACAACAAAATGGGCTACAATTCACACTCTATTCTCTATGGAAACACAAAATGAATGGAAAAATCATCAAGTGGATGTGAAGACTGTTTTCTTGAATGGAGACTTGAAAGAGAATGTGTTTATGTCTCAACCAAAAGGTTTTGTTGTGAAGGGCCAAGAACATAAGGTATGCAAACTCATCAAATCCCTTTATGGCTTGAAACAAGCACTGTGATCATGATATGAAAAATTAATTGAGCATCTTCTGAAACTATATTTCGAGCATTTCAATCTTGACGATGCAACTTTGTTCGTAAAAAATGTTGGAAAAATGTTGTATATCTTGTATTATATGTAGATAATTTGTTTATAACAGGGAACAATGAGAGCTACATTGCATCCATAAAGAAAGAGTTAAAGAAAGGCTTTGAGATGTATATTTAGGACATCTTTACTACTATTTGGGTATTGAAGTGATTCAAAATCCAAAGTACATATTCATTTCCCAGAAGAACTACATTGGACAACTATTGAACAAGTTTGGCATGGTCGAGTGGAATCATGTTTCTACTCCAATGGAACATAATTTAAAACTCACATCAAAAGAAGGGAATGAATTTCGAATGAATTTGAGGATGTAACCAAGTATAGACAACTTGTGGAAAGTCTTATCTATCTTAGTACCACCAGACCAAACATTTCATTCTTTGTTGGGATTATTTCTAGGTTCATGCAAAAGCCTCTTGAAGGACATTATTCTGCTGCAAAAATAGTTCTAAAATACTTGAAAGGAAGTCAAGATTTTGGACTCAAGTACTCTAAGGTAGATGACTTCAACCTGCTCATATATTGTGATTCAGAGTTTGATGGGGATAAAAAAACTGGAGTATCAACTTTAGGTTATCTCATGAGTCTTGGATCAACATCTATTTCCTGGAGATCACACAAACAGTCAGTTCCAGCTGATTCCACAATAGGGGTAGAATGTGTGGCAGCTGCGGAAGTGACGAATGAGTTTGTGTGGCTCAGGAAAATACTTGAATATTTGCAGGTGAAACAAGTGAATTTAACTCTTCTAGTTTACAATACTTTTTCAATCAAGTTGGCCAAGAATCCCAGATTCCATGTTCGAACTAAGCACATCAACACAAATTATC
This sequence comes from Picea sitchensis, assembly GCA_010110895.2. Taxonomy (NCBI): domain Eukaryota; kingdom Viridiplantae; phylum Streptophyta; class Pinopsida; order Pinales; family Pinaceae; genus Picea; species Picea sitchensis. Next base: position 84,333 of record SNQJ01S0004448.1, on the reverse strand, counting down.
ACCTGATTCGATATCATATAGAGGCCAAGACTATTCACTTGAAACATTGTTCCACAATGTCAATTTTCAATTGCAACTATATGTGATTAATTTTAGATTTGGAAATTTCTTTCTAATGATCTAATAGTAAACCCTAGTTTTTATCACTGAACAATTTTATATTGAAATTATTGACTTAAAAATATAGCAGCGGAAACAACAAGATCATATATGAATCATCAACACATATGAGACAAAACAATTATGTTCTGTAACTTTATCAATTTCGGAAATTCTAAGGGAAAAACCAATTCTCCCAACCAATACAAATTCACCAAAATTTGAGGACAAACTTGTCCTTCCAAAACCACAAAATATCAACAAAATACTTGGGAGAAATCTCAACTTACAAATCTGCTGCAGATAACCTATATGACATGTTGACATCACCTATACTGTTGTTGACGTCAACCAGTATGGACCTGCTCCTGGTCAGAAACTTTGTATGGATGTACGTGATTCACCCTTCTGCAACTCACGTACATACACGACTGTGCCCACTGAAACCCACTACAATATGCGTACGTACGCGACTTTGCCCACTGCGACTCGTGTACATGTATGGAAAATTGTACTGACTGTTTTGTACAATTCACTCCACTCGTACCATTTCTTCCTTTTGCGGTTGCCTCTCTTCTAGGCCATATTTTCCAAAGTTACAAACATTCCCTTGCTAAAATCACCAAACCTCCTATCACAAGTGCTCGCTTACTTATGCTAACTCTATACTTGCACAATTAATCAAATGTTACATTGACCTCTCTCATTTATATACAAGTCCAATGAGTGAGTTTAGGCACTCTTTCTAAACTCAAAAATTAATTGTAATATTTTATTCCTCTTTGTGGGTGTGGCACCCCCACACAAGCCCACAAAGCCCATCAACTTTCACATGAGGCCTGTTATCACCCACTTCTAGGGATAACTAAGGATATGATGTCTTGAGGCCCTCAGATTACAGACATGGAGTACCAATAGGTAGCCCAACACACACAACTCTTCATTCACCACACATCACCATCTGGTCGATGGTAGCAACATCCACCACACATAGCTTATATCATAGAGGACAACAGGTCTTTCTCCATGAGGTAACAAGTCTGGTATTGCGGTAAGTGTCAATCTAATAAATCAAGCATTTGAATATGTTGCAGAGAGTCATTTCTTGATTTTGAAAATGTTTCCATGGAAATTATGCCTTCTGCCTTATTTCACCTTGGTGGTTGACATGCTGTCCTACCAAGTGGGTCACCCTCAGGGATATGTTTGCTACTAGGGGTCCCCCTGAAGGGTCATCATACCATTCCTGCTCATATTTTCCATTTTCCAGTACTCCTTCCCCTATGTTTCCCCATCTTTTAGGTTTTCGGGCTTATTAACCCAAGAAGGGCATGTACCTCATTTCATGGGAAGAACGACCACTGGGTTAGGAGGTGCCTTGACAAAAACATCATGCAATAAAATCTCTCCCTAGGATCTCGAGAGCAATGAAACGCTTCTCAGAAAAAATGAGGGATCCATAAATAAATAACTAATTAATCAATAAATTCCTTCCAAGGTAGAGTGTGTGTGGGCTATGCATTTCCTTTTTAGTTCCCCTTATTGTATTCAACTTGGAAAAGCATTGTAAACCAAGGTAGAGCATCCATTTTCTATGCACTCCCTTTTTAGTGCCCCTTACTGTCTTCAACTTGGTAACACATGCAAATTAATAAAGGGTTTGGAAAAAAATGCTTTAAAAACACAAAGAAGAAAAGGATGTGACCAGTCCTCAACAAAGGCACCCATAGATGAGATAATACGTGCCCTTGTATGTCATGAAACTCCATACCTAGAAGTCTAAACCCGTCCACTTCACATTCACTACATGACATAGAGAGGGTTCACTTGGGAAACACACCTTGACTTGGAGAATGACCTACCCAATATGTTAGCATGACAACCCTACCATACCTAAATTGGCAAGTTGCATAAGGTCTTTGAGCATTTTTTTATTTTGAAAAGGGGGGATTTGATGCACATGTTCGGGTGATTCTTTTATTATATATGGATTACTTGGCATGATATTGTGACTTGTGGACCCTTGGAGGGCATACTTGTTTGTTTTTGCAGGTCTTTGACAGGTGAAAGCTTGATCGTGAAGGCACAAGGTCACTTGGACCTTCATTTGGGGAATGAAGCCCACAAGTTGGATGATGCACCCACATTATCTTTGGACACATTAGAGAGGGAACATTTCCTTGGAGGGCACTTGGAGACCATGAGGAGAGCATGTTTTAGCTCCTTGCACACCAACATTGGCCTTTGAAGGCCTAGGACATCACCGTCGAGCCCTATGACGTCAAATGGAGGGATAGGTAATGATGGAGTTTTATGGTTTGATGATGATGTGGCATGGTTTGATGGAGAGGAGGACACTTGTTTTTCACTAGAGCACTTGAGGATAGGATGTGAGGCCTTTGGAGGCCCAACTATTTCACTTGGGGGAAAAACGTCTCTCCTAGGAGGGATTATGTCACCCTTCAGGGATTTACTTTGTGTATTATTTGAATTTTAAGTTTGTTGAACCCCTTTTGTTCTTCACTTTCCCTTCTTTTTCCCTTCTTCTTTATCATCTTTCTTTCCCCTCTATAAATTTTCTTCCCCACATATCCCATACATCCTTTATGTTTCTTGGTTTTATTGAACTTACCATACTTAGTCGTTTTCTTTCCATATTCGTGGGTTGGTGGACTCACAAACTCATGGACATGTTTTATGTTTCATTTTCTTATAAGATTAGTCCTCCCTAACACTTAGTTTATTTTCTCTATCGCGAACTCGCGGACTTGCAAACTTGCATTTGGTGCCTTTTCATCTCTCACAAGTCGTCCGATAAACCTCAACACTTAACCATTTCACAACCACTTCATCTATTATGAACTCTCGGACTCGTGAACTTGCATTTTCGTTCCCAAATCTCACTCCAACTCTCTGCCATGATGTGTCCCATTCTTTCACATATCTTGAGTCACATTTAATGCTATTATTACAGATGTAGGTGCTAAATTTATTTATGAAAAGGTTGTTAATTAATGATGTTTATATCGAGGCAATTCACATTTATTTCAAGTTAATGCTTTCATCCAAATAAATCTAACTTAAGGGTCACTTTACTATGCTAAGTAGTATTACAAAGAAGTTCACCAACTTGTCGAAGACAACCATGAGAAAACAATATTTTTGTGGGGATACCTTGAACCTGTTCGCCAAAGAAGATCAAAATTTCCATTGGTCCTGGTCATATTGGTACTATTCAAAATTGTTGGATAAATAAAACAATAAAGTCTGGACATCACAGATAACTCTTGT
>SNQJ01S0004448.1:68007-80163 GCA_010110895.2 Picea sitchensis | reverse complement strand
CGCGAAAAACCCAGATTTCTTCCATATTATGTGTCTGATAAATTGTTTGTTATAGAAGTGGCAAGACAATACAGATTCTGGTTTCATACCTTTTACTAGAAAAAAAAAAAAAAAACAGTTCATCTCTTTTCCTTGGAAGGTTGGAGAAATTCTCATAAGAGGAATTCATAAGATTGTCGAATATACTTCCTATTTCGACCATTTCAACATGAGTTATGCAGAGGAGATCAAGGGGTTTGACCTTGATCACATTTTTTACAATCATATAGTTGCATTTGGGCTCATCCCCTCACTCATCAATAATATTATATATTGAGAAGAAGAGGGTGACAGTCGTGACCATAATGTTCAAGAAGTTGACATAAATCTTGGTGATATAGAGACTATCATAAGAACCACATAACCCCATAAGGAGAGATTCCATTATAGTAAGTCTACGTTGATCTCATATTTCTTTCCTTATCAGTTTTTCATCCAGTTATTCTTCTTCTTTAACTAGAAGGTATAATCGAATCCTGATAAACTTTCTCTTTGTCTTCTTTCCAGATTATGTTGTTCGAGATTCACCCATGCTCCTTTTGTACTTCATACTTTCTTATAAATGTTTGTTTTATGGTCTGCGGGAGCCCCAATCCCAGTGCATTGAACAAATGCTTAAATTTCATGCACTGTAATAGACATTATTATTTTTGAGAAATCCAGAGAACTAATTTGAGATCAATTTTGACTATATTTTATAACTCTGAGTTTTGAATATAAAGTATTTGAAATTGGTCTATCACGATCTTCTTTTGAGTTCTATAAGTAATACTCTTTAAAATTTCTCTCATGCAAATGAACATCTTATTTTATTTTGAATGTGATCATAATCTTTATTTCTGCTATGATGGATGTCAGGACATTTTTGATGTTTGAGATTCCCGGTCCCCTTCTCGGGAATTCTCTTTTACTTTTCAACATTTTGATTTTTCTTGAGCATTAAAGATTGGACTATATTATGTGATATGGTCCCATATTATTCTTGATTTGAAATTATGAAGAATATTATAAGCCAAAGATGAGTACCACCTCTTTAAAATTGCAGGAGGATTCATATCCTTGTGAGGTTGTCGTTTCGATCCTGACGGATTCAAGTGTCAACATTTTGGCGACTCCACTGGGGAATAAACTTGAAGATTTAAAGCTAGTTTTATACCATAAAATTATATGACTTTGCCTCAGGCTAACCAGCCCCAGTTAGAAATCGGATTGAACAACCAACGAAGTATTTTTCATCAGTTATACAATCTTGCAAAAACAACAACTGAAACTAGAGAATAATTGGAAAGGTCTTGGGAAACACTAGTTCAAGAAGAATAAAGAGAAATTCTCCGAAGACAAAGAAGAGATGAAAGGAAATACCAGAGAAAGAAAGACAAGATCAAAAAACCCAAGAACAAGGTGAGAATTGAAGTTGGATGAATACGGAGGACCAATGACTAGAAGCAAGAGCAAGAATATGCGCACCTTAGAAATTGAAAAGCATCATCTTGAAGAAAAGGAGAAACTTTCAAGCATGGCTAATAGAGAAGACCGAAGAGAAGAAATACATGAAGAAAGACAAGAAGAAATAAGACATGAAGAAATACATGAAGAAAGGAGAGAGGAAAGGAGACATGAAGAAAGACGAAACTCCCCACTTGACCTTCGAGGAGAACAACATGAGCTCCTTGTTCTTCCTAAAGGTACTTTGAAGATATTTTCCGGAGATGGAAAGATTGATGCTAAAAGACATGTTGAATTGTTTTTGGATGTTTGTGATTTCCATCTTATCGAACATGATGATGTGATGGTAAGGTTGTTTCTCCAAACTTTGTCGGGCCATGCTGATGAATGGTACACATCATTTCCCACAAGATCAATCGGCTCATTTGATGATCTTGAAACGATGTTCTTAAACATGTTTTCTCTCCCAGATGCTTATCATACTCTTCTTACCAACTTCACCAAATCCGCCTAAAGAAAAGTGAGAGGATAAGAGATTTCAATTTCAGATTTAATAAAACATTGAGTAAGATCCTTGACGAAAAGAAGCTTAATGATCCAGTAATACTTGGTTGCTACAAAAATTCTATGTCGTCCAATGTGAAGTTTGCTATTAGAGCTTCTCAAATTGAGACTTTAGATGAAGCAATGATCAAAGCTACGGAGATGGAGGAAATCATGATTGAAACATGCGTTGACCTTGACATTATCCTTGGAAGAGTGCAAAGGCAGATGGATAGTTTGAATATTGTTGATCAAAGGGCATCTAATTCAAAGAAGAATGAAGATAAAAATCCACGACCTAGTGAAAATCAAGGAGTTGCTAGAGGATTCTTTAAAGGAACTATCCCGGATGTGAAAATGGATCTCGTTGCAACTCAGTAAACAAAGCAAAGAATGGAGATTGCACAGATGAATAGAACCATCAGACAAATGCATAATGAAATAACAAGACTAAGAAGGAATGATAATTACATGCCTAATCCGAGGATGTGGGTTCCAGAGAAAAGAAGGAACCCTGCCTAAGAACAAAGAACGAGGTTTGAAAATGCCGACAACCAACAAAGACAGAGGGTTCCCAGACTGCCAACTCTTAACACAGTAATACTTGATTAGCCGTACAATGATCAAATGGTCGAACCCGAAAATGATTATATGCCAAAAGAATTTTTTGAATTTGTACAAACAGATGGATGTGAGACATCCATGTACATATTTGAAGAAGATGAAAATGATCATATATCTCAAGAAAATGTTGTCCAAAATCATGCAATTTTAAATAAGTCCAAGAATAAAGAGAATTCTGAAAAAGAAAAATAAAAAGATAAGGAGAAAGAGAGTGATAAAAGTAAAACGACCAACATAGAAGTTAAAAAGAATCAAAAGACTCCCAATCCCCTTCATATGATATACATTGTTATTGATGATCTAAGCAAGTTAAGAATTACTCAACCTTTTACAAAAGTAGTGAAAATTCTCCAACAGAGGGAAAACATCCTAAAACTGTTGGATGAACTAGCTGGGAGAATTGAGAATCATGACGTCGTGCTCCACAATTGTCTGGTAGATTCTAGTGTGACAAACAACATCATGCTTTTGGCGGTGATGGAGGCACTTGGCATGAGCTACACCAAGTACTATGAAATAGGCGAGATAATTTATGCAATTGATTCCAGGAAGGTACCAGCCTATGGAGAAATTAAGGACTTTTATGCATGGATTACCGCCAGTCCCCATATCATCGCAATTTTCACTATTGTGGTGGTGTACCTTCCTCCATCATACAAAGTTATCTAGATTTTTAGAGGGATTTTATCATGTATTCTTTTTCTACAAAAAGTGTTGTGGCATCAGTCCTTACCCAAAGTAATGTTAAAGGTGAAGAGTTACCAATCATATTTATGAGTAAGAATCTATGTGACTATGAATTAAGATACTTAGAGTTGGGGAAACAAGCCTTGTCTCTCATGAAAGAAGTAGCGCATTTTCGGACCTATATTTTAAATTATCATGTCATGGCATATGTTCCATCCTCCCTAGTAAATATGCTTTTGAACCATCAACTAAGAGAAGGGATATGGGTTAATTGGCTGGCGAAAATTCAGGAGTATGACATTGAAATCAAGCCTTTGAAAGCAGTCAGAGGGAAAGGACTGTGAAAACTCATTGCAGATAGTGATGCCTTGAATGGAGTGATTTCTGTTTCAATTGGAAAGCCTATATCTGGATCGGAGTGGTACAAATATATTGTATTCTATTTAAAATCTAGTTAATTTCCCACCAACATGACTCCAAAGGAAATAAGAGCTTTAAAGATGAAGTCAAGTTAGTATGTGTTGTTTGTTGAAATATTGTTAAGAAGAAACTATGATGGCATGTTGTTGAGGTGTGTAGATGAAAGGAAGGCCCGAGAACTGATGCAAGAGTTTCATGAAGGCATTTGTGGAGGACATTTTTCACCTACTTCTATAACACGTAAAATAATAAGAGTTAGATATTATTGACCATCAATTTTCAAGTATTCATATGCAATGGTGAGAAGATGCCTTCCTTGTCAACAATTTTTAGGAAATACGAAGATGTCTACAATGCCTTCACAAACCATATCAGTAGAACGACCATTCACACAATGGGAGTTGGATGCCATTGGGCCAATAAACCCAAAATCAAGTAAGGGTCACATGTATATTCTCACTACTACAGACTATTTCATGAAATGGAAGGAAGCAACAACATTGAAAAAGGTCGATTCTGACGAATTGATTAAATTCCTCAAGGATAATCTCTTGTCGAGATTTGGTGTTCTAGAGAAATTCATTACAGACAATGGGTCATTTTTCATTGGATCAAAGTTCACAAAATTTTGCAGAGAATATGGTATTGTGATGGGACAATCATCGAATTACTATCCATAGGGAAATTTCCTTGCCGAGTCTACAAATATGACATTGATTCAAATCTTGAAGAAGACTATTGATCAAAATCAGAAAAAAATGGCACTTGAAGCTGACAGACACTTTATGGGCAAGCATAATGATGTCAAAGGATAGCACTGAGATGTCTCCTTACATGTTGGTTTATTGAAAGGAAGCAAAGATTCCAATTAGCCTTGAATTGAATGCTTTGACTTATGCAATCAACCTGGAAGACACTGAAGATAATCCCCCTTTGCAAAAGAGATTGAATGAACTATTGAGATTAGAAGAAGAAAGAAGTGAGGTTTTGAAGAAAATATCACGGAAGCAACAAAATGTTAAAAAATACTTTGATCAAAGTGAAAAACTCAAGAATTTTCAAAAGGGTGAATTGGTGTTGCTTTGGAACAAAGCAAAAGAGAATTCGCCAATGCATATGAAGTTTGAAGCACTCTGGATTGATTCTTACCTCATTGAGAAAATTCTGGGTTTCAACTCATACATGCTGAAAGATATGAAGGAAAAAATGTTGATGTTGTATGTCAACGAGAAACACTTGAAAAGTTTCTTCACTTGAGATACTCTCATTTCTTTGTACATAGTTTTTATTTTTATTTTGTACATCCTCAATGTGCTGACTCCATTGCCCAAAGGATAAAACATCTGGTCGTGAGATTTTGGATTCTTGATAACCTGCCTGGGGTTATCTCCCACAATTGGAGCCAATTGTTGAACCCATTTTGTTCTTCCCCTTCCCTTCTTTTTTTTCTTTTCTTTATCACCTTTTTCTCCCCTCTATAAATTTTCTTCCCCACATATCCTATACATCCTTTCCCTTTCTTGGTTTTATTGAACTTATCATACTTAGTCATTTTTTTCCCATATTCACAGGTTGGTGGACTCGCGGACTCGTGGACGTGTTTCATGTTTCATTTTCTTATAAGATCAGTCCGCCCCAACACTTAGTTTATTTTCTCTATCGCGGACTCACGAACTTGAATTTGGTTCCTTTTCATCTCTCACAAGTCGTCCGATAAACCTCAACACTTAACCATTTCACAACCACTTCATCTATTATGAACTCTCAGACTCGCAGAATTGCGAACTCGCAAACTCACAAACTTTCATTTTCTTTCCCAACTCTCACTCAGACTCTTCGCCATGATGTGTCCCATTCTTTCATATTTCTTGAGTCAATTTAATGCTATTCTTCCAGAATCAATTGCTAAATTTATTTATGAAAAATTCGTTAATTAATGATGTTTATATCGAGGCAATTAACATTTTTTTCAAGTTAATGCTTTCATCCAAATAAATTTAACTTAAGGGTCACTTTATTGTGCTAAGTAGTATTACAAAGAAGTTCGCCAACTTGCCGAAGACAACCATGAGAAAACAATATTTCTGCAGGGATAACTTGTACCTGTTCGCTAGAGAAGATCAAAACTACCATTGGTCCAGGTCATATAGGTACTATTCAAAATTGTTGGATAAAGAAAACAATAAAGTTTTAACATTAGGGATATCTATTGTCGGTTGTGTCCTAGAGGTTTTTGAATGCAAAGATATCGTCACCTGGTGCATCGATAAACTTGTCAAGAATATAAGAATCATCACATTGCAAAGTGAATCCCCTGTTTTGCTGGCACCTTTAGTGTTAAAGAAAATGTTGAGATTTTTGGAGCCGAACCTGGTCTATAAAGGGGAAGAAGCCATAAATTTTCTGAAAAGATAAAATAATGGAATAGAACTTCTACAAGATCCTACCTCAATGTCGAAAGACCTATCCAAGATTCAGGTTTAGTTCTTTAAAAGACCCATATAAAGAAATTTCTTGGTTATTCACTCGAATTACTGGTCAGGATTCTACAACAACTATTCCCCGATTAGCATTGTATATATTGCATTTCACTGTTCACGAAAACACAATCTTCGACTGGGCGATGATTATCTCAAATAAAGTTACTATGCAGCTAATAAAATTCAAGATTGGGAAGAAATTTTATATGGCATCTTATTTGGTGTTTGCCATCACTTGCTGTCATGTTTTTAAGAGATTAAGTATTACTAAAAGGGTGAACTCAAAGGTGGACCCTGTAACCATGTGGTATCAAACTCCGTGGAGGAAAAAGGTTGGCCACCATATCTATGAAGTATATAATAATTCCATGTATGAGTTTAAAAAGATATTATTTGGAGAAGATACTTCCTGACTCTCATGGAAAACCCATATTTCTTCCACATATTATGTGTCTGATAAATTATTTTTTATAGAAGTGGAAATACAATACATATTCTGGTTTCATGCCTTTTACGAGAAAATAAAAAAGCAGTTCATCTCCTTTCACTGGAAGGTTGGTGGAATTCTCATAAGAGGAATTGATAAGATTGGAAATATGCTTCCTATTTCGACCATTTCAACATGAGGTACGCAGAGGAGATCAAGGGGTTTGACCTTGATCACCTTTTTTACAATCATATAGTTGCATTCGAGCTCATCCCCTCACTCATATTTACTCTTATATATGGAGAAGAAGAGGGTGACAGTCATGACCCTAATGTTCAAGAAGTTGACATAAATCCTGGTGATATAGAGACTATCATAAGCACCACAAAACCACATAAGGAGAGATTACATCATTGTAAGTCTACGTTGATCACATATTTCTTCCCTTATGAGTTTTTCATCCAATTATTCTTCTTCTTTAACTAAAAAAGTATAACCAAATCCTAATAAACTTCCTCTTTGTCTTCTTTCCAGATTCTGTTGTTAGAGATTCGCCCATGCTCCTCTTTCTACTTCATACTTTCTTGTACATGTTTTTTATGGTCCGCGGGAGCCCCAATCCTAGTCCATTGGACAAATGCCTAAATTTCATGCACTGTAATAGACATTATTATTTTTAAGAAATCTCAGAGAACTAATTTAGGATCAATTTTGACTGTATTTTATAACTCTGAGTTTTGAGTATAAAGTATTTGAAATTGGTCTATCATGACCTTCTTTTGAGCTCTATAAGTAATACTCTTTAAAAGTTCTCTCATGCAAATGGACCATCTTCTTTTATTTTGAATGTGAGGAGAATCTTTATTTCTGCTATGATGGATGTGAGGACATTTTTATTTTCTGTAACGTGTGATGTTTGAGATTCTTGGTCCACTTCTCATGAATTCTCTTTTACTTTTCAGCATTTTAATTTTTCTTGAACATTAAAGATTGGAATATATTATGTGATATGTTCCCATTTTATTCTTGATTTGAAATTACGAAGAATATTATAAGCCAAAGAGGAGTACCACCTCTTTAAAAACCTAGGAGGATTCACATCCTTGTGAGGTTGGCGTTTATGTCATGACAGATTCAAGCGTCAACAAAGTTGTAAAGGGGAAAATCGAGGAGGTTGACTTCCATAATTTGTGTTTTATCCTAGTTAAGTGGACAAATTGGTTTTACAAGACCTTGTATAAATAAAGGTCTTGCTCATTTCACTTTATCATAATACACTTGAGAATTACATAAGTGTTGGATGAAATTTTCACCCTACTTGGGAAAATCGCATACCTCTCTCTCTTGTGCTATTGGATGTTATTGCTTGTCTTTTGGAGAATGAAGCTAAGGTACTATCTATTGGATGCTCTGTTCTTGCTCTTGTGATGGAATATTCTTAGTAAAGAAGGGTTTCTCTTGCCAATTCGTGGACTAGGTAAGGAATTTATTCTTTATGTTGTTTCTTTCTTGGTTGCAAGGTTAACTTGTTAATCTATTGGAGGAGTATAAAGACATACACCCTCCACTAAGATCTATCACTATTGTCTTGGATAAGCCATTTTCCAATGGTTGTTAGGAGTAAAAAGGCTTACACCCTCTTAGATTTACCTTGCTAGTTTTGTTTCCTTAAGGGAATAAAAAGGCTTACACTCCTAGAGAAGTAACACAACTAATTGTTATAACAAGAGACCCCATAACCTAATTGATAAGGCACTAATCTAATTTGCATTGGAGACATAAAATCATTACATTGGTATACATAAATTGTTGAGATATTGAAATTGTCCAAGATGGAATTGATTTTATATGGTATAAGCACTTTTGTGCCCTAAGGGTATTTTGATTGGCCAACTAATTCTTCTTGTTGTTATAAATTAATGCTACAGAAAATAGGGCTGCAACAAACTAATCTAAATCTCTTCATTTACCCACTATTCTACCACTGGACTAGTTATTGGCTAATTCTTGGGTGGTTTGCTTGTTTATGTGGTTAGAACTTGTTGTTGTAACAACTTCTTTCTACAATCATTTGGATATTACAATACTTGTTGATAACATCATATAACATTCCTCTAACATCATCAAAATCTTGCTATAATCATCGGAAGTTTCTCTACTCATTGTTAGCTTTATTTCCAAGCATAACAAAGTTACCAACTTAACGAGAACTCTCTAGAGTTCTCATTTTTTTAGAGTGACTATTTTTACCCTTAAATAAAAAAGTGGTGCTATCGGTAGCACCAATTTTTTTGCAGTGGTTAAAATTCAGATCTATTGCACAATTGATTTCATTGTGGACAAAGACTTTAAAATTGACCCTTGAATCGAAAATCTATGCTACCAATATCACCAATTTTTTTTGGACTTAAGATTATAACTTAATTGAAACTGTGGCCTTGATAACGAATATCATCGTTGATAAACAACTCAAAATTGGCTCTAAATCATTACTTAAATTTTTTTATTTTATTTTTTACATTTATGTTAAAAAAAATAAAAATAAAAATAAAACAGAAATCCATGTGTTGTTTTTTTAAAAAGTAAAACGAAAAGCAAATGTAACTCTAATTAAAAATTTTTTTTTAAAGAAAAGTTAAAAACTAAAAAAACTACGAAAAATAAAACTATATATATAATTTGAAAAAAATAAAGAAAAACTAAAAAAAAAACCCCTAAAATAATTTTTTTATATAAGGAAAAATTTGGAAAAACAAAAAAACCAAATTTATTTTTAAAAAACCTTAAAAATGTAATGAAATAAAAGAAAATCTAGAAATATATTAAAAAAAAACCAAAAAGTTTTAAAAAATTATTAAAAAAAAACTTGAAATAGGAAATTTAATACAAAATATTTAAAAAAAAATAAAAATCTTCAAAAATTACATATTACATAATTTAAAAACATCAAAATGAAACATTTAAAAAAAAAATAAATTCTATTTTAAAAATAAATTTTAAATAAAACATTTATAAAAATTAAAATTAAAATGTTATTAAAAATCAAATTAATTAAAAAATTGAGCAAGGGGGGTGTGGGCGTGGGGCATGAGGATTGCTTGGGTACGATGGGTGATGAGGGGGTGATGCCCGACATCACTCCAATCCCTCGCAGGCAGAGCCCTGGCCCCATGGGACCAAGGCCCGATCTGCGGAGGGTCACACCCCTCATACTATTTTTAAATATGTTGTTTTAAAGTTTTTTAATTTTTATTTAAAAATTATTTTTAATTATTTTTTTAACTTTTATTTTTAGTTTATTAAATTTGTTTTGATATTATTTAAATATTGTTTTATTTTTATTTATTTTTTGTTTTTTAATTTAAATTTTTATGATGATGATGATGATTAACGTCCACTAAGACCGAATTGGTCTATCATACCTTAAGAGGGTAAGTGATTACTTGTCATTCTTTAGAATTGGTTTTTGTGCTTGAAAAGCATTAAGAGAAGCTTTCCAAGATCACCATAGTTTTGTTGAGTTAAGAGGTTAGGAAGGTTGATAGTGTGACAAATATTTTGAAAATAAGATCTAATCTGGACATAGGCTGGACAATCTAAGAGAAAGTTCTTTTCATCTTCAACCTTCTTAGTGTCACAAAGGTGACACACTCTTTCATCCCATGGTGTTTTAGGAATTGACCAATGCTCAGTTTCACTATGTAGCTCGTGAGAATTTGTTATTATCTTAGCAATGCTTATTTTTTTCTTTACACTTGTCAAAACAGATATATAATTTTGATCTTCTAGATTAGGGTTGATTACATCCTTATGATACCTTAATTTTTTTTTTTTTTTTCTAACTCTTTATCACACCACATTTTCTCCTTAAATTTTGATTTGATGATATTTTTAATATTATCTTTACTTTGCAAAATGGTGTCTTCCATGATTCCCCAATAGTTTAGCCAAGACCAAGCCTCTTTATGCCATCCTCACTTGAGGCGATGGTGGTTACAACTCGAATTTGAAGAAATTTTAGGAATCCTATTGTCTTCCATGTTATTTAACTTGTTCTTATACATTAGGTATCTAGTCATAGCCGTGCTCTCAATGGGGGAAAGGCTTGTTTCTAAGAGGAGGATGGGATAGGGTGTATTTCCTTTAATTTTGAGATTATAGGTTATAAAATTATTTTTTATTTGCTTTATCTTTCTCCAGGATTCACGAGAGATACTATAGACCCAGACTTCACATCCATAAAGAATAACATGTGTAACAAGAGTCTCAAAGAGGAGTTTCTTCTTATTCCAACTCAAAAGATCGACTGATTTACAATTGTTTTCAAGCCCATAATAAGATTTCCATCCCCCAATAATCATTTTCTCAATGTTATAATTACAGTTGAGCTTGTGGTGAATATCAATTCCAAGATATCTATATGAATTCACTTCCTCCAAGTTGTTGTTGCCATAACCTTAGTCTTATCAGTATTAACAATCATACCCATATTGGAGCAAAAATCCTTAAGGATTCTTAGTTGGTTTTCAAGATCACGGGGACTCCTTTTTTTAATAATTTTTTATTCTTTTTAAAAAAATTTGGGTTTAGAATATATTTTTTTAATTGTCTTTTTTTCCTCATTTAAAAAAAATATATTTGCGAAAATTTTCTCCTTTCTATTTATTTAATTTTTTAATGTAAATTTAAAAATAATAATTAGTAGGTAAATAATTTTTCAAGTGACCATTTGGGGTCAAATTTTGGGTTGTTTATTTGCATAAGGATTTGTTGTCAAAGACACAATTTAAATTAAGTCGTAAAGAGATATAATTTTAATGTTTAGATTTTTTTTTTGCTTTAGGTAACATCACTTTTTTATTTAGGTGTTAATTTAAAGGTTTTTTTGAGCATCTATATGAGTTTTTAATGCCATACTTGAAAAATGTTGTAATTTTAACCCAGGCTAGAAAAAATGGTGCTACCAGTAGAACCACCTTTTGATTCGGGGGTTGATTTTCGTTTTTTTTATGCAAAAATATGCGTTTTAAGGGCTAGAGTTCCTGTTTTGAGGTCACGGTTCTCGTTAAGATGATAACTTTGTTTTATATTGTAAATGATTTTGATTGACAATTTGCAGCTGCCATTAATTGTTCATTGCTTGTATATATATTCCAATACTGCTGCAATTTTGGGACTTCAAGGTTTCTTACTGATCCCCACTGTTTAAAGGCTTGGTTTATCACAATTTGTCTTGTTTCGGGCAGGGATAATGTTGTTTTGCAGGTGCATGACCCTTGGAAACCATTTACCCTTTCACAAGACTCTTTCTCAAGCCTTTCTCCACTTCCAAGCTTGACCCATGGGGGACTCACTCATCATCATCTCACTTTCCATCTCAATCCCCCTAGGGTCACCAAGATTCTCCCCTTGTGGCGATTTCTGTTGATATTATGGTAGTTGCGAGAGGTATTTACCTCCACGTGTAAACCCAACGATGATAGAATACTC
>SNQJ01S0004448.1:46950-59655 GCA_010110895.2 Picea sitchensis | reverse complement strand
TCGGCAAGCTATCGTCAGCCTGCATCATCGACAATCGTGTCAGAACATGTCAAAAATCAAATCATCAAATCAATGAAATATCACAGTAAATAAATCAACCCAAATAGCACACTCCCTGACTCAATCCGGAGTCCAAGGGGGTTATACCGATGTTGCTTCATCCTCAAGGTCCAAAACCCTGCACACTCGATAAAACTGATTCAATAGCACCTGTCTACATCAAATAGTAAAACATCACGTCGTCTATCAATCGCATCATAATCAAGCATAAATGGTTTTAACATCATAAAAGTCCAGATCACTTGCGAGCAAGTGTCCTCAAATAATAAGTTTTCTCAGTGCGCCAGAGCGGGATGTTACACTTGTTGATGCGCTATCCTTGGGGAAAGGTGCGCTACCCTTTGATTGGCTATCTAGCCTAGGGTTTTCTTCCGGAGTGATTCTTTGTCAAGGTTAAGATGCTCAGAGGGTGGATTCGGCCTATGGTTGGGTGACAAGGGTATTGCCAATGGTAAAATGAGCACATCCACTTATATTCTAACAATTTCATCATCACTAAAGCGAGGGGAGTGTCTATCTAAGGTGGCAGTGGGTAGGTACTCCCATAATTGTCACACTTCTGTGGATTGGGTTGGGATTTTCCCAAGCTACAGATTGTGTGATAACATTTTGGTGTCATTTCCGAGGAGGATTTTGAATCCTCTTTGGAGCCCTAACGACACTTTGGCAAGTTGTGATCCCAAAGCCTTTACCTATATCTTGTCTGGTGACTCCATCTGAGGGAAGTTCCCTTTCCTTTCTTGATGAGATTTCCATAATTCTCATATGAAAACTCCACCATCGTAAAATCCACCAAACCTTCCCTCAGGAAGATTCAATCCTTCTAAGGTTTACCGAAGAAGGCCTCCCTATAAATCCCCCGTTGTTAAAACCTTGCTCCAAGGTTTCCTTCCCCTTAACACAATGTCTCATACTTGGTCTAAAAACCTTTTCAAACCATTGAACTTGGTCACCTTTTTTGAATATCCCAATACCATGCCCAAAGAGTCCCATAAATGGTTGCCAAAATTCAGTGGAAATGATGTGGTGACACCAGAAGACCTATATGCAATAGGTGTGGCATTTTTTAATGAAGGTGTGGAACATGAAGACATGACGTTGAGACTATGGGCCATGTCTCTTACTGAATATGCCTAGAGGTGGTTCAGAGGACTACCTGATAATCATTTGGCATCTTATGATGATTTCGCTAAATAACTTACAAGCAGGTGGTCAAAAAAGAAACACATTGGAATATTATTAGCATAGCTCAATCAAATCTAGAAGAAGGAAAATGAAACAGTGAAAGAACTTGACATTAGGTTTGATAATTTGTATGATCATATCCCGACCGAGCTATGTCGACCAACATCAGTTGTTTGTGTCCTCTACATGAATGCCTTTGAAGGACAATTTGGTTTTATCCTCAAGGATAAAGTGATGAAAACTTTGGCAAATGCTAAATAATACAGTGCACAGATCAAGGAAAATATCATCAACTCAAAGATTGAACCCTTTCAGTTTCCTCGGACTAAGGTAGAGGCAAAGACAAAAACTACAACAAACACTGCACCAGACCTAATCACTCTCCTAGCTTAGAAGTTTGATCAATGAATACTCAGTTTGTCCAAAGTCAGAATCATATTATGAACAGGTTGACAACTTTGGAGAGAAATCAATCTACTCCAAGACCTCAAGTTTTCAGACAATCAAACATAGGTTGGAAGGCAAGGCCTCAATAGGAGGCAAAGGCTCCTGACACTTTGAATCCAGTTGGAATGGTTAACAAATAAGATTTTATGTGGTGCTTTCCTTGCAATGAATCACATTCAGAAGATCATTGTCCAAGGCGAACAAAGGAGGAAGGTTTAGGTTATGAAAACCAACTGAACTTCATTGATAAAATTTTCTCTCTCCAAGACAATGAGTGTGTACATATTACACCAGAGAAACTCGAGGAGGTCAGGAAAAGGGGTGTCAGGGAAGGGAGACTCAGAGCACTCAATTAGCTAGATGAGAACACCAAGAATGAGTTGAGAAAGAAAGAAATTTTGACATATGTAATAAGAAATAGAGCTCCAGTTCCTCCACCACAAGTTGTATCCCCTCGCCTCAAGCAACATAGGATTCACCTCAGCCAATAAAAGAAGTGCCTATGCCTCCTCCACCATTGATGCACAACTTGCTCCCAAAACCCATGTCAACCAATGAAAAAATTCAATTGAATATAGATGTGCCTGGCATGATTGGGAAGATGAATGTGTTAGTGCATGTAGTTGAGATGTGCAAGATCCCATTTGTAATAAGAGAAGTTCTGAAGGCGTTGGAGGTACCAGATGAGGCAGAAGATACTCCTGTAATTCTAAACACCATGTATCATGGAAACAAAGGGAAGATAACCCTCATTTCTATCTTTCTTTAGGTGTGAATGGTCTCCGATTGAATAATTTTATGTTGGATTATGGGGCCTTATCAAATGTGATGTCTTTGAAGGTCATGAAACAACTTGGTTTAAAGACAACTTGTCCATATGGAAATATGTGTGGCATTGATTCAAAGAAAGTAAAAGTGTATGGTCTCATAGAAGATGTGAAGGTGTATTTGCATGATTTCCCTCATATCAACCTTGTTAGCGCTAGAAGTTGTTCCTAGACTGCGTTAGGAACAAGCATAGCACGTCTTATTTCAAAAGTTAAAAAAAAATAATTTTAAAGAGATGGGAGGATCACACTCTTGATATTGAAAGGTACTTAATGGATAAACTGTCAATACCTCTTCTCTATGTACAACAGATAAGGTAAACAAAACTTTAGTTGAGTCAAGTGAGAGTAGGTTATATGTTGAAGAAGAATAAATGTAACAAAACTGATAATCATAAAAGAGCATATGTTCTTTGATATAATTAACTAGTAGAAGAATAAATCTTAAACCCAAAAATCCTTCCTGAACTAGATTTAAAAGATCCTAAACACACATGTGGTGAAGATTGCACTAGAAAAATAGGGAAATCCTCTCAGCACTTACAAACAACCATATAATCATATAATAGTAATAATGTGTTCAAGATGAGGAATTAGAAATGAGAAACAAAAGAGAATGATACACATCAACTAATGACTTCATTAACCACTAAAATCTTTACACAGATAAGGTCGATCAAAGCAGTTGTATAAGATAAAGTCTTTTAGGCAAACATGGATCCAACCCTTTCTTCTTCTACATAATTCCATATATAAATTTTCAAATGGGTTACATGTACTTATGGTCAATCCTGAGAATCAGGGACACCTCAAAACAAATCTCTACAAAAACTCAGGACGAATTTAAGTTTCTAACTGCTAATAAACCAAATAATAACAGTTTACAAAAAAAGCTCCTAAAATCAGGGCAACAACCTTGCATATCATATCTTTGATTTGACTTGTTTTACATTTGAATGATGACATTGTTGCTTCATATTTATCTTTCCCAGATATATTTGATCTTCAATGCTCCACTTGAAACCAGCCTTTGACAACTCATCACAGGTGGCTAATCTGGATTAATCTTTGTATCCCAATATAGATTTTAGATCCACAAAACATTGTACAGCTTCATAACAATATCCATTATATGTTTACATAAGTTATAGCCTTCCTCTGTTACAAAATATGAAACTGGGTGTGAATAGCAGCAAAATCGGTTGCTACAGGTGTTCCGGTAGAGCCTCTATTTTCCTGTGTATACGATTGCAGGAACTTCCTGTAGCGACCTTCCAAAAAACTAGTCCCACATGTTTTAAACTCTTTTATTTGCCTGGGTTATAGCTGGACATAAAACAATGGAGAATTATACCTTAAACACAGGGAACAAAAAGATTTTTCCATCATCCATTACTTTTAATCTCAAAAACTGGATTTATCCTGCAGGTGATATTTTTAAATTGATAGCTTTCTATGAAAGATTGAGGAAGCTCCTTTTTCCAACAATTCTAAGCTATTCTTTATGGTCTTCTTAGATTGAGATCGGGTTTGCATACATTTGGGCTCATTCCCTTCAGATCCAATCTTAGGGTTTGGGATTTTCATATCCTTTTTACCCTATTTCCTAGTAGGAACTTTGTTTTTCCCAGTGATGGTATTTTTATTTATGATCAAACCACCTTTCTTGAATTTATTCTTCTCAATATTAGTGACATGGTTTTTCTTTCTTATAGATGTCTTTCCAATAGGTTTGACAGGCTCTTCATCAATGATGATAACCTTCTCTGTGATGGTAGGTTTATTCACTGCTTTAGGCTTCAACCTGAACTTATTTTGAGGCCTTGTGCTTTGTTTCCTTACTAAAATTCTATACCTAGAGGTATCATCTTCAGAGGAACTTGAGGCATGAGGAGTGACCTATGGGATATTCTCTTCAAGGTGTACAAGATCTTCAAACTCTATTGCTTTTTTTCTAGGTCGTTGGTCTTCCACTGGAGCCCTAGGTTCTGCTAACCTCTTAGCCCTTTTTGAGTAAGTTTTCTGTGCAAAAGGGAAAGGGTGCTTACCTCCACCTAATATGTGAGAAAACCCCGCATCTGTTTGCTGACTAGTTGATGTAGTTTTTATAGGCTCGTCTGGAGTCTTTAAGCATGTTGCTCATTTACCCTTATTTGCAGTGGTGGATTGACCGTCATTAGATGGAGTTTCTTGATCATGCTTAACAATAATTCCATGTGATTGAGAAGCAGGAGAATGTTTTTTTTTCTCAAACCCTAATTGGATGAAGAACTGATCCCAAGTCATCTGCAACTTCCCTAGCTCGGCCTTAACAAGAATTTTAATCAACCCCTGATGAAAAATTCCGCGAGGAGGGGTCTTAGGTTTTGCTTGAACCCTCATAGCCATCTTGTTGAGATCCCTTAAGAAATAATAAGGTAAATTCATCCTCTTAATCCCTGCTAGATGAAACAAAAATTGGAGATGGAATAGGAATACAATAGAATAACGTCCCTCGCATGTGAAGAATCTTTTAAGCATGAGAAAGGATTCCATCAACTCATCAACAATCCAATCCCTGGGGATGCCCTTGGCCCAATTGGGGTCTCTGTGTTCAGGCTTTAAAAACTGATTGACGTCTCCTCCTGTAATCAATTTATTTTTAAACAACCTTTCACCATCAATGGGGAGGTTGCAAGCAACTGTTATAGATTCTTTAGTAACTTGCATAACCAAGTTTGTGATTTGGGCCCACTGTCCATTGAAACTATCAACAAACTCCCTATCTATAGTGTAATGGTGACCATCCAATTTGGTACAAAAAAGGTACCACCCTGCTCGATCGAAATTAATTCGACTATCTTCATAAGCCTCCATGACCTCGGGCCCTTCAGGCTCTTTCCGATTCACATGTCCACCTTTACCCATCTACGCAATCACAACCCGAAGACTAGATTCTTGGCCACAATGAAAGAGATATGTCTGTTGTGTAATGAGAATAAAAGGAGATTTGCTAGCTCTGCAGGAGCCAATTCAAATAAACTAAATATTGTAGTTAATGAACAATGCACCAATTTTGAAAACACATTTAATAAGACAACTGATCTGTGTAACCTTCTGGAAAAATGACAGGTACAAATGATGATACACCCCATCTCGCATGCTATGGCTGATGACGAGTACTTTTCTAAATGTTTTTGCATACTCATGAGATTGTAGTACAATCTATATCTTCCACGACTCACCAAAGTGCTTAAAATGATCATGGCCAGGGACATGTGGAAGTTCCTGTAGTGCCCAACCAGATTTGTATTTTTCTCTCTTGAGTGGATTAGAGTTTGAATCTGCAGCTCATGAAGTTAAATAATCAAGATGCATAAATGTTGACATGACTAATGGCTCAAATGAAAATATTTGAAAACATTTGATGTCATCAAGTAATCATTTAAACACGTGTCTAATTCCCTATGTCCCCTTCTCACAACATTAAGTCCATCTCATTCATTCAATCTAACATTCTTTAAAACCCCTTAAGGTGAGCTATTAAACCTTTAACAAAAAAATTCTAAAGATTTTATAACTTATACAAAATTTGAAATAAAAAGTAGGAATGAATGAGGCATAAAACAAAGTAGAACATAGTGGTGATTGATGTTCTGAATGCTTAGGGCATTGTAACACACCCACGGTGGAGAAAAAAAAATTCACCTTCCTTAAAGGACAAATTCTCCATTCGAGGTTTCTAATTTGGAAATCGGAGGCCTAGCCCCTGTTCTTTGACGACCATCGCATGTGACCGCGGGTTATGACCGAATGCCAATTTCGTGATTGCGGGTGTGGCCAAGAGTGGTTTGGAACCAAACTGCTTTTCGCTCCGTAATTCACCACGAGCTACCACATGTCCCATTCTCAATACCCTGGTTCTGATTGCGGCCCACCCTCTAACTTTTAAAGTCTGAGCACTTTCTATCCCTGCAATTCACGTGACCTTTGATCTCACAGTCTTGACGGTACTTCTGAACTAGGGGCTCATATTTACCCCTTTTTAAATCAACGGACGCGATTTTCTTTGGGACTTCAATGTTCGTAGTTTTCAACTCTCAAACCTTGTTTTCTTTGCAGTGGCTATCTCCCGGAGTAAAATATTTGCTGACATCTATCCCTCACAAATGGGCAGTTCAGATGAACTCTCGCTCTCCGGCCTTCAGGAGTTCTTTTTCAATACCCTCTCTTTCTTCCAGAGTGATTTCTCTTGGAGTGGCAGATCGTTTTCCATGCGTCCTCTTAGAATCAACGGACCTAGTCCTCTTCGAGACTTCGACACTTTTCAACCAAGAGCAGATCGATGACCTTCATCTCCCTTCTCGATCAACGATCGAGATTGTACTTCAGAACTTCGACGCTTCCACCCTCTATTATCCTCTAGAGTATTCCATACCCAGATTTCTAGATCTGGTGCCGTGTGTCCACCTCAGATCGACAACTCCCAGCTGCTTCGGCTGTTCGGTCTTTGATGATTTCAAACTCTTTTCCTTCGCGTCCTCTCAGAGTATTTTTTCTCGGAGTTCACGATCTGTTGCCACGTGCCCTCTAGATCCGACATTCCAGATTCTCTTCGGGTATTTACCCAGAGTCCACAGATTCACACCATCTATCCTTTGGATCTGATGATTGAGATTCACTTCGGGTCTTTACCCAAAGTCCACAGATTCACACCATTTGTCCTTTGGATCTGACGATTGAGATTCACTTCGAGTCTTTACCCGGAGTCCACAGATTCACGCCATCTGTCCTTTGGGTCTGACGGTTGATATTCACTTTGGCTCTCTGACTCCCCGGGCTTTGGGAGTTTAAACTCTCAACTGAAACTCTCGAAGTGATTTGTCTCGAAATCTCCAATATATTGACATGTGTCTCCTGCCGACCAACGAACGAGATCTACTTCGGCTACGGTTCTTTGGGCTTCAGAATTTTCAATCTTCTACACACTCGTTTCTTCCGTAGTGCATTCATCCAGAGATCAACAATCTGTCGACGCGTGCCTCCCATAGATCGACGACTACGAGTCACTTCGGCTCTTCGGGCTTCGAGAGTCCCTTAATTCACGTGACCTTGATTTCCTCCGAAGTGGCTATATTCTGAAGTGGAAGATCGACTGACACTTTTCCTCAGCTGTCGAACGGCTCAAATGAACTCCAACTCTCTGGCCTTCGGGAGTTCTTGTCCAATACATCCTCTTTTCTCCCGGACTGACTTCCTCTGGAGTGCAAGATCTGATGACACCTGTCTCTTTGGCTTGGATGGTTCAAACCTGCTTCGACTCTTCAGCTCTTTGGGAGTTTCATGATGCAAGCTCCTCTTTTTCTCCCCGATTTGATCAGCATCAGGATGACCACAACCTAGATATGAAGGTCCTGTTTATTCCATGTAGACTTCCAGATCGACGGTTCGTAACCCCCCTCAGGGTGTCACTGTTGCGCCATGCGTGGCCTTGTCACCACCTGACACAAGGATCCCATGTACTTTGGACGTGATACCCACATTCCCTTGAGCGAACAGTTGAGAGGGGTCCCTAAGGATCTCTAGATCCATGGTCCACGTTACTTCGCTACTTCGTTCTTCGGGAGTTTTGGCGTTACTAAGCCTCTATTCTCCTGAAAGTGGTCAACGTCGGGTTGACTACCTCATAGATCTGACGGTCGGGATGGTTCCCGGGCATCCTCGTATCTAAGACCCAGAGTTAACTTCGGGGGTTTTACCTCCCTTACGACGAGCTCGCTCAATTCGCTGAACTCATGAAGTTTGAAGGACTCAAAGGGATAACTCCCCCGCTCCTTCCCGTATCCATCGGTCACAACAGACCGCAACTCTTCTCGAATAGATCTCATCCATTCATCTTCCAAACAAAGGAACCTTCCCTTCTGATACTTCAACCTCGCTACTCTTCCTGATATTTGTTAGCTCTGAAATGCTTAAGAGCTTTGCACTCTTACTCCTGATGTTAACACTTAGAAGGGTCTTCTGTGCACCCCTTGCACTCATTCATCAAATCTAGAACTTAAGAGGTTCTCAGTCTCTGCTCGCCTCACAAAGAGCCTGTGCATACATGTGCTACCTCTCCTGAGCTTAACGAAGAGGTTCTCCCAGAGACTTAGGGAAACTGGGAGTGTCGACATGCACCCGTGAAAATTGTGCCCAAGGTCGACGAACTCACAGTCCACTTAATTTAACTTATGCCACCACAGGTCTCAGACTTTTACGTATACAAATCAAACAATTCCATACTTTCCTAAATACACAATTTAAACAAGAATAAAGAGATACAATATAACCATTAAGAAAACATGCACATCCCTGGGTCATTCACAGTATATCCAATTTTATTACATAGTTACAACTCAATTTCACAGGGTATGAGAATATTTATCTATTACAGTTTTCATCCAACTAACTGATTGTGGGTGTGTTATTTTACACCCAACCATAGGCTCAGAGGCATTCATTCTTAGCACTCTAGCCACCCCCGTGCCAAGCCATGATATCACTAGGGAACTATGCCACCTCTCAAAGACCTTCTCTCTATCACAGTATCCCTGCGAGGTTTATCAAATGCTTCCTCATCATCAAGATCATGTTCGGGACTTCAGGTTGTGTTCTTTGCACTCCTTTGGGTTCACGCATCTCCCTTACGAGCTTGCGCTCTCCTCTTGTGTCTTTTCTCTCGCAGTGTCTGTGTATATATCTTACCTCCCTTCCTTTTGGAAAGTTTTTTGACCTATCCTGTTCCTTCTGTCAGAAGAAAGCTCGGGTCTGCAGGTCTCTATGGTACTTCGGGCTAACATTATGTAGCTAGACCATGCTTCCATTCATGGGGGTGGTTGATGATTCAACCACTGGTCCTTTCTTCATTAACTGATTTCTTTCCTCTAGAGATATCATGGCTCATACTTCAAGGCTTCACTCCCCAACAGTYAGTTATGGGAAATTTTAACAATAATACATTTACATTGTCCACATGTCTCAGCATGGTAAATCCTATTTTATGATTAATTACAATCTGGGGGAAACAAGGGTGTTACAATTCCCTCCCCCTTAAAGGAACATTGTACTCGATGTTCTTTCTCAAAACACTTGTCATGCCTTTCTCATTTAGTTGTTTCAGAAATCTTGATCCTCTTTCTTGGTCAGGTCCTTTCCAAACCTTTGGCCTTCGTCACCCACCTTCAATAATTCTTGGACATCAAGCACGTTAATCATAGTCTTATGCGAAAACATTGCATAAACATTTCTAGGAAAAATTTCATAATCTTAGCATAATAATTATCTGCGCAGTTTATGGATTTGTATCCACATGGTTGTCTTGTTATCCAGGCTCATTGTTTTTCCTTGACATACCCATTGTGTGCATGATCCCATTCAATAGTTTAAAATAACTATCAAGGTCTCCTCTTCCTTGTGGTCACTCGCCCTCTAGGCTCAGGTTCAGGCATCCCCTTCTTTTCTATACAGTCCCTCGGGTGATCCATCTTGCCCTGCCAAGGTTTTCTCGCACAAGAAGAACTACCCATCGTGTGCATGATCCCAATCAATAGTTTACAAGAACTATCTAAGTCTCATCTTCCTTGCGGTCACTCACCCTCCAGGCCCAGGCTCAAGCATCCCCTTCTCTACTATACAGTCCCTCGGGTGATCCATCTTACCCTACCAAGGTTTTCTCACACAGGAAGAATTCCAGAGACTTTATCGAGCCTTACAATCGAGACGTCCCTAAGACTTGCTCTGTCGAGAAGTCCCTCCGGCTTGTTTTACCTCAACACAATATATTCTAGGCGATCATGGCTTACCACGAGGTTCTCATGGCTGAACAGTAGCCATTTTTCATCATCTGTCCTTTCTGGACAATCTTTTCTTCTCACCCATATCACATGCATACAGAAATTCATGACACATCATCATAATTTCAAATTTAAAATTTTCTTGTAAATCTGTCACCCACAGATTTCCAAATTTCACATTTTGTTTTCATATTTGTTTTGCACAAGAATCGGATTCATAATTATGGGACTTTCCTTCCCATATAGGCTTGGATCAACAAGCAATTGGTCTTCCTTATGGGCTTACAATGCTTCCATATTCAAGACCCCCTTTGCTTCATGCACTTTCAACATTTCTCAACCAAACAAATTGTTAGTTTCTCATGCTCATATATTTTTATTGCACCTTTATAACGTCATCACAACCCATTTCAGAATTGTGCATACTAACAATCAAATTCACTTTCTCAAAAAGGAAATACCATTCCTTGCTGTTTGGGTCAGTAGGCAATTGGTCTTCCTTATGGACTTACAATACTTCCATATCCAAGACCCATTTCCTCTTGAATTTCAACATTCCTCAACCAAACAAATTGTTAGTTTTCATGCACATATATTTTTATTGCACCTTTATAACGTCATCACAACCCATTTCATAATTGTGCATACTAAAAATCAAATTCAGTTTCTCAAAAAGGAAGTACTATTCCTTGTAGTTTGGATTAATAGGAAATTGGTCTTCTTTATGGGCTTACAATACTTCCATATTCAAGACCCATTTCCTCCTGAATTTCAACATTCCTCAACCAAACAAATTGTTAGTTTTCATGCACATTATCTTTTCAAAATCATGCATACTAATAGTCCAAGTCATTTTCATCTATTTAAGGATACAAAGCAAAAGGATACATCATCCCTTACCTATGCATCATTTCAGCCTACCAATTTTTTCAGGATGTAATTCAGATATTAATTGACTTTAATAAATGTGCCAACATTTGGGGCCACATTCATACCCAGTGCACCCTTGCATTGATTTTTAAGTTTCCCACACTTTATGACATGTACTTTGCCATGGTGCGTTGGAGCTTAGACAAGATTTTCACCATATGGCTTATTCATTTTCATTCATCCTTACAACTGGAATATAATTCCTTCCATAGGCCAATCACGATCCCAAAACGACACACATGAAACTCAAAAGTTTCACATGAATGTCTTTAAGCATTCCTCCTTCATTAATAACCAGGGTGCCAACACTCATGGCCACCAACATTTGTTTTTTCTAACACCTATACAATGTAAGTAGAAATATTGGAAGGTCCTCTTTCCTTAATGGGAAATCCATTGTCTGTATTTTATGTCAGCATGTATTTCCTCGAAGAAATTCCATGCAAGGTGCTAACTAGGAGCACCTTCATTCCCATAGAACTAGTCCCCGCGACCACAGTCTAACACAAAGTGATAAACTTTTCCTTCCTTGACTGGCTCAGATGGACTCTATTTTCTTTCCACATGATCGAGAATTGTGACCTCAACTCTATTCATTTCGACACTATCCTTTCATCTCCTGTGTCCAAGAGTTATGACCCTGGATACACCCCTTGCCTGCAAATTGATGGTGCAGATCTGTCTTCCCCCATATCTAACATTTGCAAGGGATTGTGGAACCTCAACTAGCTCACAGTTTAATTCTCCTTCTGATCCCCACAATGAATACAGGTCGTCCAATCTTCAATCAGACCCCAAATTCAAAACAAAACTATATTGAATTTAATTTACAGGCACAGGTTCTGACATTAATCTGTGTGCATATGCATTCCCTGGAATGAATACGGGTCTTCGATCTTATCCCTAGATCGATTCTAAACCACACGATTCCAAATATAACAATCCCGACATAGAAGTATTTGACCGAGAATCTATACTGAGAGAAGAGCCTCGATTTTCCAAATTCAACCATAGAACCCAATCACGGTATGAGTTTACATGGCATTAACGCGTGGGTTCCTTGCAGGTCCTCCCATCGATCGTTCACAAATGAATGGTTCACAGTGATTGTGGAATCCCCAACGTGCTTGCTCTTTATCAAAGAGTTCAATCTCCATAAACTAAAAAGTTCTCGCCCAACTCTTTTAATCGTGGTCGTTGATCATACACCCTGATGAGATCAACGGTGTCGATTGATTGCAGGCCATGAACTAGCGTGCCCGTTAATTCCTCCTTTGCACTCTACAATGAATACGAGTCGTCTGAACTATGATCGGACCCGAAACTCAAAACAAAGCTACATTTAATTTTAATTATGGGCACAGGCTTCGTCGTTAACCCATGTGCTCATTCGATATTCACAATGAATACGGGTCGTCGATCTCATCGAACGATTGGCATTT
>SNQJ01S0004448.1:28080-39384 GCA_010110895.2 Picea sitchensis | reverse complement strand
TTTATGCTTCACATTTTGAAATGATCAATCTCATCAAAGGAAGCATTCAAACCAATGATCTAATTGATGTCATGAATCCTCTTATGATGAGTTCCCCATTGATATATTCGTTTCATCAAAGTCATGGTTTGCATCCTCATTTTAGTGATAGGATCTTAGGATGGCTTGAATATTCATATATAAAAAATATTCATAATAAAGATAAAGTTGTGCTTGCTTTGTTTTTACCTAAGTATCTTGAAAGTAGGCACGACATATTTCTTTTAGATCCTCCATGTGAAGAAATTAATGAACACTTAGAGAATTGTCAGGAGGATGGGGCACTTCAGCCTTGGCTGATGGTTATGTCATTTCCCCATAATCTTGACAAGTTTTCCAAACTTACTTACACTCACCCATGCCATTATGACCCATATCAAGAAAAGATTGTCGAATGGCTAGAGAATTAATACAACAAGAATATTCAAGGGAATGGTAAGATCATGCTTACTTTTCTTTTAAATGATGATTATGAAGGCAAGTGTGATATATTTCTGTCATTTTTTGATATATTACCATTCTTGTTAGTAATGTTTGATTTTGTTTCCATTGCAGGATTGGAGTTACTCCGATGGCTACATTGGAAGCATGACTTCACATATTATTCTGATTTGTTTAGTAGTTAGGGTAGGTTTAGGAGCAGGTTTTATTTTAGTTTTATTCCTCACTGTTTCTCTTTGTAATAATGCAGTCATGAGCACAAGTGGACGCACCAAATATGACTGTTGTCAGGAAATATGCTTGATCCTTTTCTCTCTGCTTTTTGTTGAACATTTCTTTTCAAAAAATGTAGTATCGTCATGAAAATATTAATTGGAGAGTAAAGAGATAAATAAATCTGAACTGTAAATTCAACCCTGACCCAAGGTGCCACGAGTAGGACTGCTTTCACATCGATGAGGATTTTTTCTATTTTTTTTAGTTTCCCAAGGGATTTTTCGCATGATGTTTTCAGACCCATCTTTGTATATATTTTTTCTGTATTGATTTATTTTCTGGTTTTTGTTTCTTTTTATTTTGTTTGTTTTCACTGCTTTTTGGTTAAACTGTGTCTGTCTCACCTTTTGTTTCAAGAAGAGGAGAACATAATGCTTCATCTTAAAACAACTGTCAAAGACTGTCAGAGCATCAATTGTTGTGTTTTTCTAAAAACGTAGACTAATGAAAGATGGTATTTTGTTTGAGAATTGATTTCTCGGTTTCAATTTGCATTTGAGAGTAAACACGACTATCATTAAAATCTCTTTACGTTGTCCTTGATTTTAAGAAAGAAACTCAAGGATGCCTGCCTGTACTCGAAAGATTAGTTTCATCTGTAAACTATTTTCAAATGACGATGAAGGTTATCAAGCAAAAAATTAAAAGGCCTGGAAAATAACAAGTTTTGTAAAAATTGGAATTTTCAGTGTCACCCCGCTCTGCTGAATGTCTTTAAAATTATATCAGACAGTGAACAATTTCTCAAGAGTTGTGGGAAGTGTTTGTAAACCCGCCGGGACACTGAACAAGTCTGCTGGCAACTGGTAAATGCATGCATGATGCCAAGACAACTTCATTGGGGTACTGAACAGGCCCGCTGGTAGCAAAGCGATGTCAGGTTAAAGAAAATTCTTAGGTATAAATTTTTATTTTGGTCATAAGCATCCTTCATTACGATTTGAAATTTCTTGGACAGGATAAAGGCATTAGAGTGGGTTAATTGACATCCCTGTCGAGGCTATGGATGCCTGCTGGCAGCAGTGGCCCTGTCAACAGTATTGGAGCCAATAACTTAAACGCCATGGCTTTCATTTGTTAAGTATGTCACCAGATTTCAATTTTTTTTAACAAAAGAAATCTTAAGTTGGACCACGTAATGATTATCAAAGATGCTCAAATGTCTTTCAGATGTTCTTTGATTTGAAATCATTCAAACATTTCTAACTTGAACTCGTCAATGATACAGAGATAAATGTTTCTCCCAGTAAGTCGCCATTGTTGGCAGCCCTACATGTTTTTAACTTTTTAAAGCATCAAATAATAATCTATGTAGCTGCCTACCTGGGGTTGTACTTTTTTTGTTCTTCATGAACAATTTTTGAAACTACAAATGTGAGTTTTCAGTTATTCCTAGTGTTTTTGTTTTCATGATTCGTTCATGAATGAAAGAATGAAAACGAAGCATTAAAACTTATGATTGTATTACCACTTCATTTAAAAGTTTATGAAGGGTAGATGGCTCCACAGTTTTTGTTAATAAAGACTTGGTTTTCTGCTATCAAGCTCATCTTCCTTATTGATTCCTCAAATGTGAAGCATGCTTATGGATTGTTATTTGAATCAACAAGGGTCCTTTTAGTTTAAACCTTGATGTATTTTTGTGGCTCTTGGTCATGCATTCCCTTGTCACTACATTTTGGTTTTTAAAATTTTTCCCTATCCTAAACTTTAAAAACCAAACCTACCTTATTGCGCACTGATAAAGTTTTAATGCACCTGGTTGTGGCCTGTACCATGTGAGAGGTGGCAGTATGATGACAGAAATACCATCACTTCGAGCTTAATCTCGGGTTTTGCATGTACTCCTTGCATTCATTTCACAAAACGCATATCATTTCGTATTGAGGAACTTCTATTCATACGCCCTAGGTTATTGATGAGTTTTGGGTCTGAAATGTCGCTCTAGTCTTCGAAACCCTCCTTACTCATTGTGTTTTATTGACTGTTTATCAAATTCCCATGGCCCTGGTTGTTAGGATTGAACCCAATGGGTCTCAGACCCTGCTCCTGTGCGATGATGCAAGGGAAGATCTCGAGTGTCGAGGCTGGCTTGTTTTTATTGAGAAATTCCAGGGATTCAACATGCGTACCGCTCGAGAATTTTCCCTTTTGTTTGATGGATTCCAAGCCAAGGTGGGAGATGTTTAGGTTGAAGTAACAGAGGATTTTTTAGGTCAAGCAACAGGTCTTCCTTTGATCGGGCAGAAGTGGTTCAAAAACGCTAGAGTCGAGGAGGTTCCATGGAGCCTTTTCTTCATGTCTCGAAAAATCAATTGTTGCGACAGAGGTATGCCCGTGTCCATGTTGAAAACCCGATGGCATGGCTTGCTAGAAGTTTTGAAACAATTTGTGACATGTGAAGGCCGTTTTGGTTTTGTTTTTCTTTATCACCTACGTTTGCTCATGAATTTCATTGGGTTTCCATTAAATATGCCATATTACCTGTGGAGAAGCTTGTATAAAATGGCAAAGAGGTATAAAATACAACAATTGGATTCAAGCTTGTCTCACCATGGCTTAATAAAAATACTGTTAGTAAACCAATTGAAGTTACAACATGATGACTAGAACGCCTTCCTAGCCCGAAACATTTTCGTTGACTCCAATGCCATAGAGGTTGACAAACCCGTGTTAGAGGAAACCATAGTCCATGCCAGAGAGGTCCCTTCATCTACACAGGCCTGTCTTACATCCACCCTCAGTAAGCCTATATCCGACCCAAAAGATGCTGAGCAAAGCCATGAACAACGCTCACGACCTGACGCCTCTACTAAGAAAGCAAACAGACCTATGGGCAAGCCATCTAAAGGTGATATCGATTTAGGTTTTAAAAATAAAAGGGTAGGTAGGTTGATCTCGAGGAAATTGTGAAATAAATAAAACCCTCATGTGAGCTCAATCAAAATGATCGAGATCCATGAAAGCTCAGACTCGGAGATCGACAAATTCTTGGTCGAAGAAGACCCTCCTTCTTTCCAAGTAGAACCCCACCAGGCTTACAATTTCGTGGATAACCTCCCACCTTGCTTGAAGCACAGTCAGGGGTTTTCAGGTATTAATTTTGATAACAAATCTAAAGGCAGCAATGAAGACAGTCTGACACACAACCGTGGGTATTCTCAAATGGCCATCACAGGTTTACAATGTGAAACTTGTCTGTTCTGGATTGACAAGTATTACAAAGACATACCCATTTTACAATCACAGATCAAAACCCTTACCGATCTGGTCGACCCCCTAACAGATGAAAATCATAGGCTCAATTCCATTGCTCAGAGACAAGGAAAACGTCTGAAAACAACAGGGAACATCATACTAAAAAATGTCGAAAGTGTCACAACAATGATCAATTCTGAGATCATGTGAATTGATTTGATTTTCCAGTTGAAGGTAAAGATTTGTTTTTGTCATAAAATAGTGTTACATTCTTGTTCATAGAATAAATTAGATTTTATTGCTAAAATAAGACTAACTACATAATCAACAGATTTTGTAGCCAGTCTATTCTTGCTCGAAATTTGGAAAATATTGGTTAAATGTATATCTGAATTTMTTTATTTCATCTTTTTCTTTCAGGATATTTGGGAGTTTATGGTGACTAAATGATCTGGAGATTTTTTGAGCTTATTAGCCATATCCATGGCTCATTTTTGTGTAAATAGAAACAAACTCTTTTTTGTTTTTAGAGATCTAGTGTGATTTGGGGTGGTTATATTCCCCCTATTTTTGTAATCAGTAGATGATTGTAGAGATTTAATCTTATCTTATAAGATAAGACAGTTAGCTTTTCTGAACCCTTTATAAACTCGTATTTTTTGTAATCAAATCATCTTGGCCTGGGGCTGAAGTATGGACAATTAATTCACAGACTTGAATGGAACAGAAATACATATTACAACTTTAGCTTCTTGTGTATGATGTCTTAGTTTAAGTTTTGTTTATCTTGACATGATAATAGGTGTTGATAGCTTTTGTCTTCATGCTTTATTATGAGTTGGGATAATTCATTTATAAATGTTGTCCATATGTGATGTTTCAGATATTATATAGGGTGATCATCTATTCAACTCAAATGATGAGATTTATCTTTAATTTTCTGTTGAATGTTTAAATGCAAAGTTCTTACAATAAGATTTATCTCACTGTAATTGCTTGTAATTCATAAGATCACCGCGACTATTTGAATCATACATTATGTTATTGAAACTCAGTTTCCAGCACATTGTTTCGCAATTATTCAGAACAATCTTAAGGTTCGTTGCAGGTTTACCTCTTCGACAAGGTGGCTGGATATTCTCTATTATACAGACGTTTGATGCATGCCGATTAATTTATTAATAGGTTAGTTCTTTTATTTTTTGTCGTTTGTTTGTCTTCAAAACTCTAATATATGGTTTGTCTTTGACCATCCACATACTTCTATTTCATAGTATATTTGTCTTTTTAATATTAGATAAATAAAGAAAAAAAACAAAAAATAGTTTATGTGTTTTCTTTATCTTATTTTGTTAAAGCAGCCATCTTCACATAGATTTTCGTGAGCTTAGATTAAAACTCGCAACTTGTATATCATGCATATAAAAAAGATAGACAGATCCATTGTGTAAATATTATTTAAAATAGTTATATAGATACGTATGTACGTTAAGTAGTTATTTAAATAGTTAACTCTTTTTTCTTTTTGTTTCTTTTAGGACTTTTAGATTGGCCAACGGAGCCATTAAACCCGTCAGAGCGAGTCATACCAAACGGATTGGGTTATTTAGACAACCCCGGACCAAACTCGTTCTTCCAATTGACGAACGGTCATTTTCGCCCGTCAACACACCTATAACCTTTTTTAAGCATGAAACGAGGAAAACTGGGTGTACTTGCGAAGATGCAAATATCTCCAATTTGTATTCCATAGTACCAATATTTTTCAACACCTTATAAGGGCCATAATACTTTGGTGATAATTTATTATCCTTCTTAGCTTGCTTGAGGGGCATCTGTTTGTATGGTTGTAGTCTTAAAAATACCAAATCCCCTACTTCAAAACTTCTTTCACTACGATGTTGATATGCTTCTTGTTTCATGCGATTTTGTGCCATGGTCAGGTTGTCCTTTAAGAGTTAGAGAAATTGTTGTTGATGCTCAATGTGATTTTCCACTGCTTGAACCTTAGTTTAGAGAAGAAGTGATGTACGGTGGGTGATATCCATAGAGCGTCATAAATGGTGTCATTTTTGTTGTTGAAAGGAAGTGTTATAGCACCATTCTTCCAAGGGTAACGACTTGAACAATTGTGTTTGTTTATTAGAGACAAAGAAACGAAGGAAACCTTCCAAACATTTGTTCACTATCTCAGTTTGTCCATCAGATTGAGGATGATAAGATGAGTTATGAGCCAATTGAGTACCCAAACAAGAAAACAATTTTGTCCAAAAATGTCCAGTGAAGATGGAATCTCTGTCACTTACAATAATCTTTGGGATTCCATGTAACTTTTGAATTGTCTCCATGAATGTGGTGGAAACTATACTGGCTTTGAAAGGATGAGAGAGTGCACAAAAGTGTGTGTACTTGGTAAGTATATCAACAATCACCGTGATGACACTCTTTCCTTTAGACTTCGGTAACCTTGTGATGAAATCCATGGAAACCTCCTCCCAATGTTCACTTGGGATGACTAATGGTTGTAAAAGACCTGGGGTCTTAATTGTTTCCATCTTATTTTTTTGGCAAACCAAACATTCTACCACAAATCTTTGAACATAAGTTTTAAGGCCATCCCAAAAAAAATCCTTCTTAACCCCGTGATAAGGTTTCAAAAATCCCGAGTGCCCTCCTACCGAAGAGGTGTGCAATTCCAAAAGTACATTTTGTTTGAGTTGGGAATTATTACATAAATATAAACGATCTTTGTACCATAGTGAATACTTTTTCCATGCAAATGTATCTGATGCACGAGAATCGCGTTGCAACCTTTGAATGAGAGTCCACAATTTTTTGTCATTCTTCCCATCATCCCTTGCTTATGTTATCCAATCAGGTTGGATGATAGAGATAACACATAGAAAGGATTAAACATCTTCATCCTTTCTTGAGAGTTCATCTGCCACAACATTTTGCTTCCCTTTTTTGTAGATGATTTCAAAATCATAACCCAACATCTTGGTCACCCATTTTTGTTGTTCTTCTTAAGATAGTATTTGTTCCAAGAAGTATTTAAGATTGTCATGATATGTTTTGACCTTGAAGTTCCTACATATTAGGTAAGGGCATCATTGCTTCAATGCATGTAGTATTTCCATCATTTCCTTCTCATAAATGGGTTTTCGTAAGTCCTTTCCCTTGAGTGGCCAAATTTCAAAAGAAAGGGGTCTTCCTTCTTACATTAGAACAACACCAATGTCATTTCCCGAGGCATCACATTCCACAATAAAGGTTTTTGAGAAGTCTAGTGTTGATATTATGGTAGCTACGGGAGGTATTAACCTCCATATGTAACCTTTGACTAGAATAGAATATTCCATAAGTAAGAGAAACCCTAAACAGATGTGTGAAAACCATGGAAGACAAGTCGGCTCAGCAGAATACGTAATATTGAAGTATTATATGCATAAAAGGAAAGGTTGACCCTAATTTAAGAGACACATGTTCACCTGTCCATATTTGTATAAATAGAGGATGTCTTCACTCATTTGTTCACTCATTCACACACTCTTAGTCACCCAGAAATAGTGTGTAATTTTGGAGAAGGAGCAACAACAACTGTAGTTGTACATTTTTTTCTTGTTTAGTTTTCTGGTACTTTATTTTGTGCAATATCCTTGGAGAAGGTGTTCTCTATTGGTTATTTGTTGGTTATCGTGTGGCTTCCTGGAATCATTCTTTCTGTAAAAGGTTAAGGTGCTCGGGGGTGTCTTTGTGTCTATGGTTGGGTGACAATGGTGTAGCATTGTCTATGGTAAAACAAGCACATCAAGATTATTCTAACAAGTTATGGGGACACACCACCTTCAGAACAGTCTAACCATTGGAAGGTAGATCGAGAGTTCCTTGTCAAGCTCGTTGTAGAACCAGTTGTAGTTGCAACTAGGGTTTCTGATTTTGTAGCTGCAACAAACCCTAAACCTAAATTATTGGGCACTTTCAATGGAGCATTGGACCTAATTTTTGGGTATTCTAATGCACCCTAGCCTAGCGCACCCTATGGTTCCCTCAACCAGCAAAAACATCAAGTTTCGGTTTTTGGGTAAAAGTCAAAGGTTGACTGGTCAAAGTCAAAGGTTGAATTTTGGTCAAAGTTGAAATTTTAGGGTTTCTAGTTTGTTCTAATTATTGAACCTTTTTTATTCAGTTTCTAACCTCTTCTTGTCAATATGGTGTCTAGTTTCAGATTAGAAGACAAGTTGATTACGATGTTGCAAATTTCAAAGGTATGCACTTGTATATTCTTTTCATGCTATATCATCTAGCAAAAGCATGAGTTTGTTTTGCAGGGAATGTACAAGAGACCTTTTCCAAGCAATGATCTTGGATTCAGTACATTCAAAGAAACAAGCAATGAAGACTCCAGGTTTGATTATTTAAAATTGATATGTCTCTAGTTGTTATAGCATTATTATGATCTTATGTTGCAGCATTATTATGATCTTATGTTGCATTTTGATCTATTGAAGTTATGATCATTATACTAACCCTTTAATACTAGAGATACACTTGTTGATCTCCTTTCTAGGAGATATTCTCATTCTTATGTAAATGCTTATTGTTTACAAGATGAAGTTGATCTCCTTTAGGATATGTTCTTGGCTACTGACCTAGAATCCAGGAAGGATATCTTCCATAGAGGATATAATGGAGATTTTCTTTTTCTTGTTTCTTGTTCCGGAAAGGTCATAAGAAATAAATATGAGAGGGAGTCAATTATCAAGAAGAAGCCAACAAAGTTTCATGACACTTTGTAGAACACAAAGGGGCATGCAGAAAATGAAAGCGTGGTCCGGGGATTCTCTCGGATAGAGGGAGTTGATTTCATATTTTGAGATGAAGGATCTTGACTGAATCGGAAGCATGGCTGGCACGAGATGAGATCTTCAGTGAGGAGACTGAAGAGGTTTATCATGATGGACAAGAAGTCCATGGCCACACCTATGATGACACATCTGAGGAAGTTGTGTGACGAGATAGGCATTTGCTTTGCAGAGAGCACCATGTGCCAGTATATGGTTGAGCCATGACCATATTATTGGGTTACAACACAACATGCAGGTACCTATTTTGTGGTACAGATAGATATGATTTATCTCCGATGAATTATGGATTCCAATATATATAGTTTTTGGATTGGAAGTGCAGAAGACAGATCTAACACCTGGGTGCTACTTCAGCTTGGAATCGAGCAGTATTTACAGACAAGAAGGGAAGCATACATTTGTAGCACTCAGTCATATATCATATCCAGTGACACAAAATATGAATCAGGGTGTATTTTCGAAGGATCTTGTAGGTATTCATCAGATACATGGTGCAAGAAGGATCAGTGAGGCTCCATAACTTATCCATAGATGAGAAGATAGATAACATTTTCACTAAGCCTCTGTTTGGGACAAGCTTGGCAGGAAAGAAAATGTTTCCCTGGGGGAGTATTGATGATTGAAACATCGTTATGATATTCCAAGACTGATCATACAGACTTGATGATGTGGGAATAGGCCCAGATGTAATATTTGGCGAACTGAAGATTCGAGTTGCTAATCGATATCCTATGTGTGAATTGCATCAGGCCTTGAAACTCTCACGAGTAGGTGATTATTTAACTCACGAGTAGGTGAGTATCCTCGATAAGCATTAAGCTGACTCTATCTCCATAAGAAATAGGTTGTAGACCAGGGAAGATAGGGAACATCTACATACGGTGTAGATGTACCCCGACGTAGTCTTCGATGGACCAAAGACTCGAGTTGCTTGAGGTGAAATTCCATGTGTCTGATAGCATCGAGATAAATTCATTCATGGAGTGATCCAATGAGAGGATCACCATGATGTGTTTGTGGCTCTGATGTGGTCATAATTGTTGTCATGGGACAAGAACGACCTGAGGTGTTAGACACACGTGTCGGATAGCATTGAGATAAATGCATTCACGGAGTAATCCTATGAGAGGATCAACTATGAGGTGAATGTGGCTACGATGAGTTCATGATTCTTTTCATGGGACAAGAATTACCCCAGGTGCTAAACACATGGTGGTGGAGATGGATCATCAATATAGCTAAATGAGGCCCATGGATATTGTGATGATATGTTTTGATGCCATATTTCTACCAGATGATGTTGATAGTAATGATGATACTCACGACATGGGTGTAGCCATGGGTGAGCACGTCATGCAGGTGTAGTCCATGACGATGATGGTGACACACACTACGAGGTGTGCTCTAGTGTTCTCTAGCAGGTTGTGGCCCCTAAATGAGATTGACAGGCCCATATGGGTGTAGCCATGTGTGACGTGATGATGCTACCCATAGAATGGTCTACAAGACTATGTGAGTCTTTCCCATACCATATGAAGATGGATGGATGTGTTTGAGACCATTAATACCTCCCGAGCTAAGAGGGAGTGTTGATATTATGGTATTTGCGGGAGGTATTAACCTCCATATGTAACCTTTGACTAGAATAAAATATTTTGGAAGCAAGAGAAACCCTAAATAGATGTGTGAAAACCCTGAAAGACAAGTTGGCTCAGTAGAACAAGTAATATTGAAGTATTATATGCAGAAAAGGACAGGTCGACCCTGCTTGAAGAGACATGTGTTCACCTAGCCATATTTGTATAAATAGAGGATGTCTTGGCTCATTTTTTCACTCACTCACACACTCTCAATCACCCAGAAACAATGCACAAGTTTGGAGGAGGAGCAACAACAGGTGCAGTTGTACATTTTTCTCTTGTTTAGTCTTTCTGGTACTTTCTCGTGTGCATTACCCTTGGAGAAGGTGCTCTCTCTTGGTTATATTTTGGTTATGGCGTGGCTTATTGGAATCATTCTTTCTATCAAAGGTTAAGGTGCTCGGGGGTGGATTTGTGCCTATGGTTGGGTGACAATGGTGTAGCATTTTCTATGGTGAAACGAGCACATCAACATTATTCTAACATATGGTGTGGTCAAGATAGGAGCTTTTCACATCGCCTCTTTAAGTTTTTCAAAAGCTTGAGTTGCTTATGGATTCCATGAAAATGCATCCTTCTTAGTTAATGTCATTAAAGGTGATGCTATTCTTCCATATTTTTGAAGAAACTTGCGGTCGTAACCTGTTAAACCCAAAAATCCTCTAATATTCTTAAATGTTTTGGGAATCAGCAAGTCCATCATGGTCTTAATATTGTTAGACCTACCTTGACACCTTCATGAGATACAATATGACCCAAATACTCTACCTCCTTCACCCCAAAGAAATATTTGGATGGTTTGGCATATAGTTGTTGCTCATTTAGTAGTTGTAGCACCATGT
>SNQJ01S0004447.1:237656-267059 GCA_010110895.2 Picea sitchensis | reverse complement strand
AAGAATTCAAGAGGTATTTTGAGAGGAAATACTTAACTAAAAGATATTATGACAGAAAGATGAAAGAGTTCTTTGAACTCAAGCTGGACAACAAGACCATTGATGAGTATGAACGAAAGTTTTTGGAATTACTGAAGTATGTTTCGTTCATCAAATATGAGTCTGTCAAGATTCAAAGGTACCTGAGTCGCCTCCTATTGGGGATAAGATTCAATATGATAACCCAAAGACTATGGAAGAAACAATAAGAAGAGCGAAGTGCTTATTTGAACAACGAAGAGAAAAGCCTACCTTTTGAAAGGCTTGGGATGACCAAAAAAAGTTCAAGAAAGAACAGAGGCAGAAGGGAAATAAACCACCCTTTTTCAGAAACAGTCCTCAAGAACAGACGTCTCTTAGAGAGCCCAGGAAGGTTGAAGTGAGTGGGAAAATGTCAAGGCTGCCACCTATGGAATGTTGGGGTTGTAAAGAAAACCATAGGTACAGAGATTTCCCCCACATAAATGATAAAGTAAGAGTTCTCCACAATGTTCAACAAGCTGAAACAATGGAGGACATGGGCAGTAGAATTCCAAGGATCTACGCAGCCCTGGACAACAAGCAAGATGAGTATCAGTCGCACATGATTGAAGTAGAAGGTATGATAAAAAACCAACCATTTACTATTTTAGTTGATTCAGGGGCTAGCCATAGTTATATAGACCCTAGAGTGGTAGGAAGTTTGCATTTGATAAGAAGCAAACATGAAAAGTCTTGGTTAGTGTAGCTAGCTACAGGAACCAAGAGGAAAGTCACGGAGTTAGTCAAGTCTTGTCCTGTAGACATGAATGGACTAAGCACGAAGGTCGATTTGAACATTCTTCCGTTAGGCTCTTATGACTATCTAATTGGGATGGACTGGTTGGACCAACACCATGCCATATTGTACTGTCAGAACAAGGCATTCACTTGCTTAGATGAAGAAGGGAATCAGAGAGCCATCCAAGGAATTCTTAGAGCTATTACTGTTAGCGAAATCTCAGCAATGCAACTGAAGAAGTGCTACAGAAAAGGCTGTCAATTATTTGCAGCCCATGTGGGGGAAATGCCTAAGGATAAGGTGTCAAGTATTGAGGATCATGAGGTACTTAAAGAGTTTGAAGAAGTATTCCAGGAAGTACTTGGACTACCTCCGAAAAGGGATATCGATTTCTCTGTGAGCTTGATGCCTGGAGTAGCTCCAGTGTCAAAGGCTCCGTACAGGATGAGTGCGCCAGAATTGAAAGAGTTGCGGATGTAGCTTGAAGAACTTCTGAAGAAGGGGTATGTACGCCCAATCGTGTCACCTTGGGGTGCCCCGGTCCTGTTCGTAAAGAAGAAGGACGAAACGTTGAGATTGTGCATTGATTTCAGGCAATTGAACAAAGTAACGGTGAAGAACAAGTATACTCTACCGAGGATTGATGATCTCTTCGATCAATTGAAGGATGCAAAGATCTTTTCGAAAATAGTTCTAAGATCAGGATATCACCAAGTAAGAATAAAAGATGAAGACATCAACAAAACCGCCTTTAGAAAAGGGTATGGTCATTACAAGTTCACGGTGGTGCCGTTTGGACTGTCAAATGCACCCGCTGTTTTTATGAGCTTGATGAATGGAGTATTCAAGGACTATCTAGACAAGTTTTTCATCGTCTTCCTGGATGACATTCGGGTGTATTCCAGGACTGAAGAAGAACACGAACAACATTTGAGGATGGTGTTGTAGGTGCTAAGAGAGCACCAACAATATGCCAAGCTGAGCAAGTGCTCGTTTTATCAGGAGTGGATCCATTACTTGGGACATATTATCTCAAAGGATGGGATAGCGGTATACCCTAAGAAGATTGAAGCCATTAGAGAATGGTCAGCGCCAAGGAATGTAACGGAAGTTAGATCCTTCATGGGATTGGCTGGTTATTATAGAAGGTTAATCGCAGGGTTTTCCAAGATAGCTCACCCTATCACTTCCTTGCAAAGAAAGTGGAAGCAGTTTCATTGGACAGAGGGACATGGGGAAAGTTTCCAGCGATTGAAGCAGATGTTAACCAATGCTCCAATCCTGAGGATTGCAGATCCAAATGCAGATTTCATAGTATGCACTGATGCATGCAAAGAAGGATTGGGAGGGGTCCCCAGTCAGAACGGATTCGTAATATGTTATGAGTCCAGGAAATTAAAAGAGCATGAGAAGAACTGTGGAACCCATGACTTGGAGTTGGCATCCATATTTCATGCTCTAAAGAAATGGAGGGATTACCTCATGGGAAGGAGGTTTGAACTCAGAACAAACCATAACAGTCTGAAATATTTGTTTGATCAGTGAACCTTAAATGCTAGACAAAGTAGGTGGCTGAAATTTCTGTGTGAGTACGACTTTGAGATCAAGCATATCAAAGGAAAGGAGAATAAAGTGGCTGATGCACTCAGTAGGAGGGTGCATGAATTACATGCTACAACCATTAGCATGTATCAAACTGATATTAAAAGCATAATTCTGGAGGCTGCAAATGCAGATTTGTAGTACAGAGAATTGGTAGCCAAGCTACAGTAGGGTAAGATGCCACAAAAGATGGAAATTTATAAATTGGAAACAGATGGAATACTGCTGTACAAGAACAAAAGTTTTGTACCCAATGTCCAGTGCTTGAAACAAATGCTTTTGCAAGAGATGCATAATGTGCCTTATGCAGGGCACCCTGGATATCAGAAAACAGTAGTAGCGGTCAAGAGCCATTACTTTTGGTCCGGTATGAAGAGAGAGATCGCTGAATACATCGCCAGATGTATGGAGTGCCAGAAAGTTAAAGCTAAGCACATGCACCCAACAGGGTTGCTGCAACCTTTACCCATTCCTGAGTGGAAGTGGGAAGTAGTAACGATGGATTTTATTATGGGATTGCCTCGAACAGGCAAGCTGCATGATTTGATCATGGTGGTGGTGGACAAGCTTACAAAAGCTTCCCATTTTATTCCACTGAAAACTACTCACAAGGCAGTAGATGTTGCTGATATTTTCATAAAGGAAGTGGCACGATTGCATGGAATTCCTAAAATGATTGTGTCCGATAGAGACCTGAAATTCACCTCGAATTTCTGGAAAGGATTGTTCAAAGGATTCAGATAATATAAAAAAATGAAAATATAATATTTTTCCTTCATTAAATAGACTAAGGAAGATGAATGTTTAGAGGCATGAGGAAGTCCACAAATAACCCAAAGACGTAAAGGAACAACAATAATGTTGAAGGTAATTACCCATTTGATTAATATTATATTCAATATCATTATTATATAAAATATGGATGCTATGAGTTGAATACAAGATTAAAAATATTTTAGTTCTAAGATTTCTGTGATTAGTAGTATTTTGGTGTAAGAAGAAGTATATTTCTAATGTTTATTATGCATTAGTTTAGAAGATAATTTTTTTGGGTGTTGGGAAGCTAATTGAAAAGGGCTATATATTTGTCTTTGAGAAAAAAAATTGTGTTAGTTATGATAGAGATGGTA
Source organism: Picea sitchensis (assembly GCA_010110895.2). Classification (NCBI taxonomy): domain Eukaryota; kingdom Viridiplantae; phylum Streptophyta; class Pinopsida; order Pinales; family Pinaceae; genus Picea; species Picea sitchensis. The sequence goes on along the minus strand of SNQJ01S0004447.1, from coordinate 263,528 downwards.
GAAACTAGCACATTCGTATTAGTAGTGGATGGTGAATACCGACAGGGATCATCATCAACCAACCACACAAACATCTCTAATCTCTTAATTAACAATTGAAGAAGTACAAGATTGGATGGTGGAGATTAAAAAAAAACATGACTATAGGATGTATCCCCACTATCAAATATTACACCCTCCATATTATTTCCAAAATAGAAACACCTACCGGTGTAACGAAGGTATTGTAGAGGTGTCCATGACTAACAATCATATGTTTCCTTCAAACTTTCAAGTGGAATTTCTCAAGATTTAAAAGTTATGTTAGATGATGAGCGTTATTTGTGGCATGTGAGGTTTGCATGTTTAAGTTTGTAGGTTTTTCCGGTGTAACAAAGTTATTGTACATGTGTCCATGACTAACAATCATATGTTTCCTCCAAACTTTCAAGTGGAATTTCTCAAGATTTTAAAGTTATGTTAGATGATGAGTGTTGACGTTTGTGGCATGTGAGGTTTGCACGTTTAAGTTTGTAGGTTTTTCATTTGATGTACAAGAAACATATAATGAATTGGTATCAATGATGAAACATAAGGATCATTGTGTGAAGGTGTTATGACCCAAGGGGGTCATATATAGGGTTAAATGTATATGACATGATCTCAGGGGGGGAATATATGGGGCTAAATGCACATGTAATGTGTAAATATATATGTAATAGGGTTGGCCTAATAGTAAAGGGGCCTCATGTGTAGGTGTGAATAGCTATATATAGAGATAATGCATTCATTATTGAGGAGAGGGGAACTGTGATGTATGAATGCATTTGGATATTTGGAGGATGGTCTTCTATTCTTTAAGGAGTTATTGTGTAACTTATCTATCTTGGAGTTGTGCTCCATTCTCACATTGGTGTACATGATGTGTACTTATAGTTTATTCTAATATCTTAGACATTTGGATCATAACAAAAGGTTGCATTTTGGAAAACAACACAAAGATACTTTTCTAATAGGAAAATAATGGAGGACCAAGGCACCCCTTGAGCTAGTGCATGTAAATGTATGTGCCCCAATGCAAACATATTCTATTGTTAAGTGCAATATTTCATTATCTTTATTGGTGACTTTAGTAGAAGAACATGTTTTTTTTTTCCTTAAAAGAGAACTAAAAAGTTTTTGTTTTTTAAAAGAAATTTAAGGTTATTGCAAAGAAACACAATGATTATTTTTTGAAAGTGTTTCGTAAAAACAATGGGGGAGAATTTACCTCCCACGAATTTCATTTTTTTTTCAAGGAAAATATAATAAATAGGAAATAAGCCACAAGTTATACACCTCAGTAAAAACACAATGATTATTTTTTGAAAGTGTTTCGTAAAAACAATGGGGGAGAATTTACCTCCCACAAATTTCATTTTTTTTTCAAGGAAAATATAATAAATAGGAAATAAGCCACAAGTTATACACCTCAGTAAAATAGCATGGCAGAACACACAAATAGAAAAAAAATTGAAATGGTGTGGAGTATGATTAATGCCAAGAGTCTTCCAAACTTCTTTTATGACGATGTAGTTACTTTAGTTTACATGTTGAATATGTGTCTTACCAATGGTGTGAAGGGAATGACACCACAAGAGGTTTGGAGTGCAATAAATCCAATTGTGGCTCATCATATGAGGGTGAGGGTGAGGGTGGGGGTGGGGGGAATATTAGAAAAATGTATTTGGTTGCATTTCTTATACCATGTTCCTAAAGAGAAACGACATAAACTTTATAACCAAAATGAAAAGTATGTTTTTCTTAGATATAGTGAGAAGGGTTATAAGTTGTATAATTAAATAACAAAGAAAATGATATTCAAGTCATGATGTAATCTTAGATGAAGGGGAAATATAGTAATGGAAAGAAGATGTAAAGCAAGAAAAACTAGCAATTGTGGTAGTAGAACCATCAAATATTCCATATCTTCTTTTCCCACAAATTCTAGTAGAACATGAATCTCATATTCTAGTGGTACTCAAGTTTCACTTTCAAACACATATTCATCAATTTCAAGTTATGGGGGTTCACGTATAAATTTGACAAATGCTACATTAATTAATGTTTTTTTTTTCAATATATATTTGCTATAATTATAAATAATTAAGGGTAGAGTCCACTTTAAAAATAAAATGGGAGCACACTATTTTGATTTTTATTGTTCATATATATTTTGGAATAAAACGATAATTTTTTACATAACTATTAATAACTATAAATTAATTTACCCCTAAAAATTAAAAAAATAAGAAAGCGACAATATTGTGCATCTTGTAGAGTTCACATTGATTATATTCATTCTAGTATTTAGACGATATGAACATGTATTGGTTTCTGATTCGCTTATTCCATGTTTCAATTTCAACCATTTTTTTTTTTATCCCGGAAACTAAACAGGAATATGATTTAGAGCAACAACTAGAATGTTAGTTGGTGGAGCAGGGACTTTGTTGCAGTATGGATGAAGCTCTTTGTTGGAGACCCTTAAAATGTCAAGTTCTTTTTTTAAATATTGGTAAAAGACAAGAAATTTTGCAATTATCATTTTTATAAAACTAGTTTTATGAAGGTTAATATCATCCATTGTTTAGGGCATTTTCTTGAATTCTTTAGTAGTCAGCATTGAGATGATTTGGGAAGGGGTGGTGAAGGTGGTGAAGGAGGAACTACACCAATTAGATTTAAAAGCATACACAAAACCTAATCACAGATCTTTTCCCAAGGGATTTGTAGATCTTAATTCACTGACATGAATTGACACGAATTTATTAAGTAACAAATGGAAAACTAGCTTCAATAAACCTATCTTATACAATATTGAAAAAAATTAATGTCTTGAGAGCCTATTTAAAGACCTCAAAAAGAGTGTCAATGAAGATATAACATATTCAAAACTTAGGCTATCTAAAGTTTTAGAAAAAGAGCTCGGAAATAAGAGCTCCAACTTATTGGCCAATAGTATCTTTGATAAAAATAATTAAAATATTATAAAAAAAAATAACTATTTTACTTTTCCTAAATATAACTTTGATAAGCACAAAAATATATGTAGTCAACTACAAAGTAATTGAAGGTCAATGACAAACCCAATGCTAGAGTCTTGGCCTTCATCAAGAACTAATAAAAGCTAATTGTAAAATGCCACATTACAAAAGAGATAACATCAAATAAAAGATAATAGATGAATGCGATCATAACAAGTGTTGCATGGCAGCGTAGTCCTTGCCGGGATGGGGAATGTATGTGTTGGAAAATGGCACTCGTAAATGATGGAAACCATGTAAAAATTTCATATCTCTATCAAGGAAAATACAATCTTATTTGAATCATCCTCCAATATAGAGTGTGCAGTGAGCTGGAAATACCTCTGAGTGGGACGAAGAAGATGGGGGAAATGGATTGCAGAGATCATAGATCCCTCCAGAGGAGTCATGCTATGGATTGGGACTTATGATACAACAGAAGCCGCTGCACTGAATATCTGGACTTTGGTTTGGACTGAATTTTTATGCCAGCTGAGGAATTTAACGACATGTGTATCTTGCAAACCAATCTCTTCTGAGATACATGTTTTAATTCATCGTCGCTTGAGAGGTATGTGGCATTTGGGTCACTGCATATCAGTGTTATATTCCTTATAAGAGGGCCATTCTTCTCCTTTTTTGAAGCTCTGATTGTATTATTGTTCTTATTCATGGGACCAAGCATAATTCGAGTTCTCTAGTTATGCTCAATCAAACTGCGATCCCGATGCTTGTGTTATTGCTCATTCATACGTAGCTGATACATGAAAAAAAACATAATGCATAAAGAAATAAGTTGAGTATATAAATATATGAAGCTAAAGACTAAACCCCCAGAGAAAAATCTCAAGTCGGATCGACTAAGAATATTGAATAAGTCTATCTAGATTGAATATCCCAATTATTCTTAATAAAATCACCGCTAAAGTTATCGCTGATTCAAACCTTTCAGTGTGTAAAATACCTTCCATAGACCATTTCATCCTTCAAACCGTTTAACATAATCATTTGATTTGAGAGGAGGGTTATATGATTTGAGAGGAGGGTTATGATATAAGGGAAACCATATCAATTTCCAAAGCCAATCGATGCATATACTGATATTCTCAAGGAAAACCCAGCTGTAGGAGGATTGGCAGATTAGTGAAGGTCAAGACATTTGTATGGTATTCTGATATAATATAACTCAGGAAATAAAAGGACTAGATGCCATATAATATAAATCAGGAAATCAAAGGACTAGATGCCATATAATATAACTCAATGATACTTGAGCCGAAAAAATATTTCAAATTCAAAACAGATTGAACAACAAAATGAATTTAAGGACTGCCAGTCTGCTAGTACTGTTAACCTAATATGTCGACCTAATAAAGGCATTATGTTTACTCCATCAAATGTCCATAAAGGAAGATACTAAAAGATACTATACCGATAAAGAAGATCAAAGGTATTAATGCAACACATTGTAGTAGACCCATAAAAAGTGAGGAAATTGAGTACTTAGTGCATTGCGATGCTTCTCGTACTGAATCTCTAAGCTCCACTGCCGAGTCCAACATTTCTTTCACTCCATCAAATGTCCATAAAGAAATATACTAGAAGCTACTATACCGATAAAGAAGATCAGAGGTATTAATGCAACACAAGGTAGGATAAAAAGTGTGAGGAAATTGAATATTTACAGCATTGCGGTGCTTATTGTACTGAATCTCTAAGCTCCACAACCGACTCTAGCATGGGATTATCATAGGTAAATCATTTTTTTTCCTATGGCATACATGACTTTAATTCAGTAGGAAGCAAATCAATTAAGTCGATAAAGATCAAGAATCTCGGAGAAGCTGCAAGTTAAAAAGCATTTCCAGTGTATAGAATTATAGCACTCGAACTGGCACTGCTACTTCTGCTTGGCATTTTCAACTTTGACTCTTAGAAAATCTATGTGAGATTGGAAGTATGGTCAATAGTCCGCTCGCTAGCTATTTGTGAGGCTTAGGAGACAATCAGTCAGTCAGTAGCTGGTATGAGAGGAGGGACTCTAGATGGATGAACGACACTTCAAGGAGATGGATGATGGAGCCAAGGGTCCATAGCGTTAATATTTTATTGTCTATTCCCTCCCCAAGCGAGTAGGCTCCCGGTATTTCACGGACGCTGTTGGTGAGGTGATACCTTATAGATAGATACTTCATTTCAACTTGTCATTGAGCCCTTTTGGTGTTTCCATAGAGTTGTTAACTCATGGCTCTGCCCATAATACTGCTACCTCACTACTATATCCTGAGCTTTGGGGCAAGCCCTAAAAAAGATTACATTTAAAGAGGAACAAGCAATTATTATCTATATCTTTTATTTTAAAATATTTAAAAAAAAATTTAACAACACAAGTATTAATATAATTTGTCTTTTCATCCTACTTGCAATCATAAATTCTTGATTATGGTATAATCTATTTCTAAGAATCACATTTAACTTTTGAGACAAAAAATGATCTCTAGGAGAAGCCCATGATGGATGTTTATCTTCTAGTCATTAATTGAAGTCCAACACAAAATGATCATGACATACCTCATAGGTTGTTGGCTTGGTCACTTATAATTATATAGATTGTTGGCTTGGTCACTAATAACTATATGATGTGTGGCTTTCACTGAAGATTGTTGTAAACAAGGGTGTTAAAGTTCTTTTCAAGTGTCCAGATATTCAAAGTTGACGACGAATTAGGAAAATAAAAAATGTATGCTAAACAACTTGTTGCTTGAGCCTCTTATGAATCAATTCTTATCAAAAAGTCTTTTAAAGCCATATTATTTGTTTATATATCTAGACAATACAATTTTGTAGTAAGCCATCTATCTAAGGATGCTTTGGTATTGGAAATATTCTTTGTCGGTATCTATAGACAATATAATGTATGTTCTAGTAAGACATTTATCCCAAGGATGCTCTGGTATTGGAGATATTCTTTGTCTATATCTATAGACAATACAATTTTCTAGCAGGCTAGCTATCTGAGGATGCTTTGGTATTGGAGGAACTATTCCTTAATGAACAAGAGATCACTGTTCCAAGGCATGTTAACTCTCTTCAATTAGTCAAAGCTTACGCAAGGTAGTTTTGACCTCGAAACCAAATATGCATCAGTTCATTTCACCTCTAATTCCTGAGGAATCCGATGAGCACAATAGTTCTTGCCATAGTCACTCTACCATATAGTACACAACCACATGGTGCATACATGCATTTTCCTCATTGTAGAAGAAAATATGCTACAAGTAAACATGCAAATATACCAGAAAAGAGAAATCGAGACTATAATCTTGCATAAAAAGAATTAATTCTCAAACAAAAGCTAATTTCCAACAATGCAAAAACTAAAAATTGCAAGGAAACACAATGAAAATTCTTTCAATCCAAAGAAAGAAACCGGGAAACCCCTTTGATACGATTTAATTGATTTATTTTTCTTTGATGTGCATCGTCTAGGAAAACAATTACAAACATGTACACTTAATTCGCCAAAAGTTTAGGAAAAGAGTTAGCCCTGAACCCTTAAACTAACATACTCCATCTTAACCCTAACCTATTAACTTCAAACCTCCATGTTTTTGCACCCTCATACACTGTTTCATATATATTAAGGTTTTCAACTTGCCTTTTTTTTTTTTATCCCGATGCATAACAGATCCCAAGTTGACAAGGAACTAGTTTATTTCAGGTTGTTTAAAGTAAGGAATGTAAACAATGCATTGGCCTTTTTTATGTTATAGTTATTAAGAAAAATAAGACACCTTATTTTCATTTTATTTTATTGTGGTTAAAACACAGACAAAAACATACATGGAGACTCCCCACCGACATGGAGAGCTCCCCACTGAGGCTATAGAGCACTTTGCGAAACTAGAACTTCACCGAGGGTTTAAGAAAATAGTTAAAACCAATATGGAAACCTTCCCATCAAGACTGTAGAGCACCTCACTTCTGTTAGTGAAACTAGAACTTCACCTAGAGTTTAAGAAAATAGTTAAAACCCCAAACCCTAGAATTAGATATTCTCAAGAAATCGTAGATACAAACGAAGATCGTGAAGCTTAGAGGTAGTGCTTCACAAAATTCTGGTAGAGAAATCAATACCCTAAACCCTAGACGCCAACAACCATAGATCACCAAAAATATAGAAAACATTCATAATTCAGACACCACAAACCTGGAAAAAATAAAAACCCTAAGCCCTGGAAATATTAATTCACCGAAAAACGTGAAATTTTCATAATCTATATCATGTAAATGGTATTTTTGCCACAAATTTTAAGGGGAAAAAAAGTTAAAACCCTATAAATTGGAAAGAATAATTTACCTTGGGTTATCAAAAATTGCTGCAGTGACCACCTTTCTCCCAGTCACCGTACCTGGTGGGATTTGGTCCTATGGGACCTCCTCTCTCACTAGTCTCCGAGTTAACATATTCTCTCCCTCCTCATCCTCCTTCTCTTCCTCGCTATGATTTCCGCGTGGTTCTTCTTCCTGTTAGTTTTCGTTTTTTAGGTCATTAGAATTAATAGGATTCTGGACTGGCGAGCAGAAAAACCTCGACATAGGTTTGGGATTCGATCCCTTGACCTATGAGAAAATATTTAATATGAACTTGCGTGATCCAGACCTTTGGACTGTATATTCTGCCGAATTTGAAATCGAATTTGATAAGAGTACATGTTTGCAAGAAACTGTCATGCTTCTCCACATGGTGAATGCCATATGAATCAACAAATGCACACCCTGACATTCGTTTTTTCATGAGAAGTATACCTAACTTCTTTTGTAAAATATAAGTGGATTTTTTTAGGACTGGGTCCCACTATCAACCAACACCTGAAAGTGGTAATTGAAACGTGGTGTGAAGTTACCTAATAACAATGCTCTGGCAACAACTATTGAGCAACTGGAAATTGGTAATTGCAACGTGCTGTGGGCTAGTCAAACAAATGTCTGTTAGCAGATGTAGGATATTGACAAATGAGGCCTATAGCCCCTAGTGGTCGACACCTGGACAAAATCATCCATGGTTAACAAATTAAAATAACTGAGACTGAGACTGAACCTAGTCTTGTGTTGCTACTCTGGCCAACTGGTTGGCTCTATTACCTAAACTTAGAGTCATGTGCGTTCGACTATACAATATTCACCGACGTTCGAAACCCCTACTTTCTTGAGGAATGCTTCATAGAGGAGGTAGGCACTTTGATTACCGGTATTACCTTTTGCCGGAAGGATTCATTAAGTGTGACCTACAACAACTACCCACCCTTCTCACTCAAAATTGGGAGTAATCACATCCCGCCATACTCAAACCACAGGCTTTCAATATGTGACGCCTTACTTTACTGAATGCATTACCTTCTCTGACTGAATTACCTTCTATGACTAAATTATCTCTCTCTCTGATTGACTGCCTAGTTCTAGCGTAGGCTGACCGAGAGCCTTTAAATCTCAGCTCAATCGCTACCTCTGCTGCTGCTGGTGCTTCTTGCACTACTAGCATGTTCTCTATTTCTACAAAGGCGGTATGAACTCTTCTAGCTAGCTCAGTCTTTGAGGGTCACCTGCTAGAAGAGAAGGGGCCCTTACCTAAGCTAGAAGGAAGGTGGTACATACTATCGAACATCGCTCAAATGCGGATCGCCTAGAGTGACCCATGCGGAAGGATCCGAAGAAAATCGACTTAGCAATGTGACAAGGGCACTTCTAAATGACGGCGTTGTGTGCACGGTAAGTCGTGCTGGTTGTAAAGAAAGTGAAGTAAAAGCGTGAGTCACATAGCACCCCTAAATCGTGGGCGGACTGAAAATGGTGATGTAATGTGTTAAAATGACAACTGAGAAGTTTTTCTGCTAACTATAACTTCTTCTTCCAATAAATAGATCCAGTAGTATCCTCGCTAATGCTCGTAGTGAAAGATCCTATTACTCTACTCTATTATTTGTCTTAGCCTCGTCCTTCCTTGGCGTTCAAGGGTCTTCTATTTCATCAATCAATGGTCTTCTTCCCGTGCGTGTTCATGGCGTTCTACTTCGGCTCCTGTGTCTCATTGTTGCTGCTATGGTCCTCTTCATCAGTGAGTGAGTTTAATTGATTGATTCATAGTACAGTGCCCTTGAATCTGTCTGTAATAGACAGGTCCGAAAAACACAGCGTTTTTGTTGATTGTATTCCTATATGTAAGAATTATTTGTTGATTGTATTCCTTGTAGAGGACTTGATTTATAGTGGAAATAACAAGTTGTTGATAAATGATTTTAGAGAAACAATGATAAGTGAATTTGAAATGACAAATTTGGATTTAATGAGTTATTTCCTTGATATGGAGATTATTCAATTGAGTGAAAGCATTTTTATTTCACAAGGACAATACATAGTCAATTTCCTTGATAAATCCAAATTGACAAATTGTTAAGTTATATAGCATGCATTTGAGTTTGGGTAAGAAATTAGTTACAGATGATGTGAGTACTAGGAATCTTGATCCTATAGGTTAGTAGGTTAGTGTGTAGTATTATGTATCTTTTTTTCCAAAAAGAAAATTTGCTCAATTCACCACACTAGACATGATATATTGTATGTTGTGAGTTTCGTTTCAAGGTTTATACAGGATCAAAGTGAGACACACTTCTATGCAATAAATATAACATTGGGGTATGACAATTGTACACATAATTTTTGTATTTTGTACACTTCAACTAATTGTTCCATATTGGATTGATATATAGATAGTGATTAACTAGAATAATGATCTATTAATGATCATAAAAGTATTTTAGGATAGTTTTGGATCAGAGGTAGAATAATGATCTATTAATGATCATAAAAGTATTTTAGGATAGTTTTGGATCAGAGGTTGTTTCACATTCTTTAAAAAAGAAATCAATAGTTTCCTTGTTAAAAAAAAATAAATCCAATCCAATGACTTTCCTTAATGTATATATTAAATATAAAAAAGATGAATAGAAGACATCATATAATAATAAACTTATGTAACTCTAATTAATATAATGATAATTAATGAGGATTATGACTAAAGTTTAATATTTTATTCTCTAAAAGAGACATCACCAATTATATATATATATATAAACAATTAAAAGTAAAAAATATATATTATAGTTAAAATATTTCAATGATGTGCTACTCAGTATGAAAGAGATGTGTAATTCCTCCAATGTTTAATATGGAAAATTCCATTCCATGCTTAATTCCATTCTCCATGTTAAGGTATGGGAATTATATATATATATATATATATATATATATATATATATATATATATATATATATATATATATATATATATTCTTACTGGTATAACATGGGTGAATATATATAATTACTGGTCCACTCCATAAAACTATCATGAAAAATAAATAACTAAAATTTTAATTATATTTGAAAACTAACTTAAAATGATTTTGCAATTATGGATGGTCAATGTGATAATAAAATGATTTTTAACGGTTTAATTATATGTCTCTTCTATCTTAGAGATATTTAAAATAATTTTTTTTTATATGCAAGTTGAAGAAGCTCATGTGCATGTTGCTCATTAAAAATGGATTTTTTCTTAAAATCATTTGGTAAAAAGATTATCCATGATTATTGTTAGCTTTCCAAAATATACTAGTAATGATAGTGTATGGTTATTTTTCATTCCTTAAATTTTGTAAAAATACTATCCATAGTTAGTGAATTGATTGTTATTAGCTTTCCAAAATATGCTAGTGATGATAGTGTAAGGTTATTTTTCATTTCCTTAATTTAGTCCCTTCTTGAGAGTCACATTAGAGGGACTATAGTTATCGATAATTTGTTGACTTCATGTGTGTCCCGCTTTGACTATAAATTTTCACATCATCGTATTGTTGGAATTCCCATAAGTAAAAACATTATTTTTTTATATAATAAAAAACCTTATATGTCATGTCTCATTGGAGAATATGTTGGAGGTCTTATTACTTGGAGTTTGATGTTCCCCAATGTTGTAAATGTTTGAATATCAAAGAGTTTGAGCTTGAGCCACTTTTTAATTTTTTATTACGTTTCAAATGTTTACATCACAGAGAAGTTCTGAGCATAAGCGTTGTTTTTAAATTTTTAGTACATTGTTTCTAGCTGTATTGAAATGTTTTTGCTCTAGAAGGTTCAGAGCATTCACACATCTTTTTGAGGCACTTGAATATAGGCATGAGAGCCCAAATGTTTACATATGTAGTCTTTAAAAATGCAGAAAACTTAAAGTGTTTTGCATGCAGTGCCAAACAACGACAACCTTAAATTTTTACTTAAATAGGATTCTCTGCGTTTGTTTCCTCAAATTTTTCCAGCCCACAGTATTTGCAGTGAATTTGGAAAATATTTGTTATCCATCGCCAGTTGCATAACCATAGTATGTTTTATACTTCTTTTATGGAATGCAATTTGGTCATCATTGAAGACACATATATTACCGTTTTACTTGGGATTGATGGAACTTCTTGTTGCTGGTTCATGGGATTGCTTTGGCATTTGTTTGTTTGGGTTTAAAACTTTGCAAGTTAAAGGGACTACATCACGGTTAGAGCTACATTGGTGCTTGTTTCTTGCTTTTGTACTTTCTTCAACTTTGTAGGGTTGGGGGTGTTTAAATGCAATTTAGGTACACTTTTTACTTTGCTTGTGGGGTCCAAGTGCACCCACAGTGCATTTTGTGCTTACATCGTTCATCGTTGTCGAGTAGGTTTTGATACCATAATTTCATTTGTATTTGTTCTTTGTTGTTTTCTGTTGCAGGTTGCAAGTAAGAATGTTTAATTGGCCCTACTACTAGCATGGGGTATTGTATGTTTAGGATTTCTTCTATGCTTAGGATCTGATTTGGTAAGTTGAGGTATATGTTGATTCTTGGTTGATTGGATTTGTTACTTGTTAGCTAGTTTATTGGTTCATCGGTGGTTGCTTGTTGTTATTTGGTTCAAGTTTAGGAGTTTGAGGTCTTACCAAACATGGTTGAGCTGCTCATTCTTGCTTTCAAGGCGGTTTTGTTGTACTATTTTCTTTTTGTTTTCGAGGGCTTTTGCGGGTTGGGGTCCTGCGTAGAGCGGTTAGACTGGCCACTTTAAGCATAGGTGTTTGGGTGCATAGTGGACCACAATAATCTCTACTCGTTCATGTTATTGAGTAAGTTTCGATAATATACTTTCATTAGTGTTTGTTGTTTACTATGCTTGTTTGTAGTTTGAAAGTAAGAATGTTAAGTATTTATTCATCATTCTTGTCTTGCAGACTTTGCATAGAGGTTGGAATATCTTTTTCTCTTGCTCTTCAATTTTCCTTCGATTTTTCAGGGACTACGCACCAATGTCCATGCAGGTGGCAATAATGCACAACTCAAACTATCATTTTCTAGCATTACAAGTCCCGATCCTTTACAGTAATGTGGCCGAATCGAGATCAATGCCCTATCCTTGAGAGTCAGACCGATGTCTTTCAAATGAAAATCGCGATGTTAAACATTTGCCTTTGAAGGATGTTCTTAGCGTAGAAAAATGCATGTAGGTGTAGAAGGGCTAGGTATGATACAAATGTTCCTAGGCTGCAACAGAATTGCAAAAAATTGGCATATCTTTCCATCATGCTCTTAAATTTGCCTCTAATTTTTCTCCTAACTCACGAACCATACCTACATTACCTTTTGCAAAATATTCTTGTAAGAAGAAAATATCTTTGAGATGGTGCTAGCAAGAGTGGTGTTTAGTGGATTGAAAATTGCAATGTGTCAGAGTTTCTATCTTTGCCAGCGTGCAACATTACTAACATAATGAATGTGTTCTCAAATGCATCACACCATTTACATTTGAATGAAACCATTATCATTCTAGGATACTTCGGTGTTGACATGTTACAAAATAGTGGCATAACAAATGATTGAACAACTTCGTATTGCAATTACAATGTCCACTTTCTTTTTGGTTAAGATAAAACATGTGCAAAACACCTTATTAACCATAATGGTGAAATGTGCCCTTATCACAATACAACCTCTTATCACATTACGGTTGGTCCTAACCGGCCTAATTTGTCCACGTACTTGAAATATGGATATACATCAAAGATATTTTCGAAATTCATATTTCCAATGTCTCAAAGCATATCGGATACTTTACTTCCTAAAATAAAATCATTCGACTATGACCATGAAATTTCTTCATATTTTACGGCTTGTAATATATTTTGGGCCGGGAAAAGAAACTTCATATTTTCTGGCTTGTAATATATTTTGGACAGGAAAAATTCTATATAATTACAACCATGGATCAAGAAAAGAAAAGGTTCATGTTTCTAACTCTCTTTTATTCTATTCCTTTGATTCTCATTTACTGTATGTACATATTTCTTGTTCTCCCCTGCATACCAACTTCCATTCATGTTCATTGTATTTTGTGCGTTCCTACATTGAAACAAACAGAATAACTGGAGAAGACGAAGGATTATTTATTGCAAATGTAAAAGAGGAGATACAAAGGTGCATGCTTGTACTCTTATTTCATATTCCATTGTTTTGTATTTCATTTATTGTCTGTATATGTGTTCTACTGCTTTGCACCTAATTTATTGTATGTAGATACTACGTATCTTCCTACATAATAACTTATCTTCATGTCAATTGTATTCTTTGTGCTGCTACATTGATATAAATCGAACTATGTTTAGTTTTTTACATGTCTTCCTGCATACCAACTTACCTTCATGTCCATTGTATTTTTTTGCATTGCTACATTTAAACAAACATAATAACTGGAGAAGACGAGGGAATCTTTTCTGCAAATGTAGAAGAGGCGATACAAAGGTGCATGATTCTACTCTTATTTCACATTCCATTGTTTAGTATTTCATTTATTGTATGTATATTTGTTCTACTTTTTCTACTGCTTTGCACCTAATTGACTGTATGTAGATACTACGTATCTTCCTACATAGTAACTTATCCTCATGTGAATTGTATTCTCTTTGCTGCTACATTGAAATAAATAGAACTGTATTTCTTTTTTTACATGTCTTTCTACATACTAACTTACCTTCATGTCCACTGTATTTTCGGCATTGCTACATTGAAAGAAACAAATTGGTTGGACAAGAAGATGAATTCTTATATGCCGCAATAGAGGGGGTTGAAGTACAATCTTCGAAAAGGTATACCAACTGTGATAGTAAATCAAACACACAAAACGGGTGGGTGCATATAATATTGGACTAGAAAATGATGATTTCGCAACAATGGGCCTTTGTTGAGACTTCCCGCTTCCAAACATTTCCCTCCCCATTTCTATTTTCCCACATTCTATTATCCCTTTTTTTCCCCTCTTCTATACTTAACCAAATTCCCCTTTGTTTTTCTCCTCTACTTTCGCTTTCTGGTTGCTTTGCTTAGTCGTCTTTCTGAAAATGTTTAGGTGAGCAGGTTGGCGGACTCACGGGTTCACATTTATACTCATGCTTCTATATCACGACTCTGACATACGGTTTCCTCATTCCATACTTAGCCATTTTTTCGATCGTGCGTTCCCGGGCTGGTAGGTTCAAGATTGCGCCTCTAGATTCAAAGGTTCCGCAATATACAGATTGGCCGCCATACCCCCCCATGATTCCCTATTCCTTGTTACACATTTTTGCAGTCAAAAAATCCGAGGCATACAATTTGACTATCGGGTCCTCATGTTTCTTGAGTATCCCTTGACACCCTATTTTGTATTCCATCTCCTTCGACCCTGTATGTGACATTTAGAACAATTATGGAAAATATACAATGCATATTCTTATTTAGTCCTTCTGATGTTCATCTACACATGATTGCATCAAAAAAAGTTGGACTAGTGACATGGCCATGAGTAGTCAATCATCGCAAACATCAACAAAATGACAAGGCCAAAGGTAAAGATTCATACATTGTGTTCCTCATATGTTTACCAAAAAAAATCCTGATCTATTTATTCATTTATTCAATGATAAATATGTTGATTTCATCTGCAACACATACTTTGCAGTTCACAAGAAGTATCAACGAGCGCAAGTGAGACGCCAAACATAGCGCAAGTTCCGCAAACTAAGAGGTTTGGTTGCAAAACTCTGGACTCCATGCTTCATCCAAGTTGTGTGTCTACTTGTACATTTATGCCAGGAAAAAATAAAATAAAAAAATAATGCAGACTACCATTCACATTACTTTTCTTGTTCAAAAAATGTCACCAGGTCTAAACTTATAACACCCAAAATACTATCAATAGAGGGCTTGAGCAGTCGCTGAACTGGACAATTGTTTGTTGGGGACATAATCATTGTCTATAACACCTACTTGGACAAGGAAAACAAAACTAGATCCATTATGCATGCTGACATGATAGACAATGAAGCCATGATGACAATCACACTGACTATCCCTACACAACTTGTCCAGAAACATGCATAAAAGATATTGCCAGGTAATGGGATATCCATTACAAATTTTAATATATTTCCCAAAATAGTATATGACCGTGGTGATTGTGATTGGATTATATTGCTCAACAAAACAAGTATTGTGGAAAAAATTCCCGCGATTTGTTCAGAATATCATTTCATACCGGACACAACAATCAACCAACTTGCATAGAGCAATGACACTTACCCAATCAGAACCATTGGTGCAACTGTCACACTGGCGAGAAAACTTGGCTCGCAACACATTCTCCATATAAAAGATGGAGAGTCAGACAACGACAAGGAAATGGTACCGTTCTCCATATCCAGTTTTTTCCTTTACTTTCACATGTCCATGTATCTCGGTTATGTTACACAACTATTGCACTGTTCCATGTTGCAACTGCAATTGTTCGACACCTATTCAAATTTGTTTTCCTCAATGGAATAACAATTGCATAAAGGGAAATTTCCACTTATTCTCTTAAAAAATATAACAAAGAAAATAGATTTTAAATAAAGGATATTTCGCACAACCCAAGCAACATTTGTAACAGAATTGCGAATAGACATAGTACAGGATCTAAAGAAACTAACTAGCTCGACAATTGTTGTGCGTATACATCTACAATTTCATCCTCACTTTGCTCATACAAATTTCCTTCACCAATTTTCTGCACCTATTTTTTGGTTGTGCAGTTGTATCTTATATTGTTTAATATATTAATTGCTATGATCACATGCCCAGGTTGAGGGTGTTTTGGTTGTAGCGAATACATACTCAACCCCCTTCGAGCTTGTATGTGCCAAATGCATCTCTCCTGCTTCTGCCTCTGCTTTCATAAATGATGGTACAAATGATTGTCTATGATGCAGTAAAAAATTCCCTTCCATATATAGACATTGCCTCAATGTTACAATTCGAACCCTCGGCAACACAATCATACATTGTATAATTAGACAACCTCTGTTAAAAGATGTGCTTCCTGGGTTAGCAAAATTTCCATATGAAGTATACCTACAGAAAAAGGCAAACAATGTCTACATGATGCGCGACTTTCAGGTCCATAGCAAATTTACCTTAAATGAGGACAATGCAATACTACATATCGGATGAAAAAAAAAATTTCATATCAAGCGTTGGCATGAAAAGAAAAAATCTCATGTGTATCTGTCCATGCCACCCAGTGAGGATATGAATAGAATTTTGCAGTGCCATGGAAAATTGAACAGGAAGCGCATAACATTATTCAGTCCAGAAATGTGAAGAATGAGGACAAACCCCATACAAAGTATCCAACTGTGAATAAATCAAGCCCATTATTTGAATTGTTGAAATGGCTTGCTCCTCTGAATGGAACCATCAAGAATTTCCAATAATATTGGAAATTTGGAATTTTTAAAACTGGTAGTGATAGAACATGGCACTATCAGAAGAAAATGTCCATAGTGATCTTGCTTCATGGTAAAATAGTAATCAACAAGTTTCTTGTTTTCCATTTGGGGGTTTGGTTATAGCTGGGATACAATGCCGAATCTTTGCTTGTTTTGTGTTGTCTTGTGTTTGGCATACTTTTGTTCATGTGGTTTCCTGCTGTAGTTCAGGGTTCTCATGAGCCCGATTATTTTCTCATGGGAACATATACCACATGTAAGAGAAAACCAATGCCACGTGTTTTTTTTTTTTTATATCAAATTGTTTGATTCATAGGTTGATGTGTAATTCTCTATGGACCCTTGTGGGATTTCACTTGGCGCCTTCTATGTTCATGTGTTGCCTCGTGCCTCGACTTTCAATACATTTGGTGTTTACTTGGCTCTTGGTTGTATGCTTCGTTCTGGAAAATTAATGATACATTCAGGATCTTGGCGGTGTTTCTATGAGCTTCAAGAATATACATGACCTGCTTTTCCTTTTAATATAAACTCTCTAACACAAATGTAGTATGTGGCTCGTTTTATCACTTTTACTTGATCGATGAACTTACCAAAATTCATCTTCAAAAATATTTTGAAATAAAAGGATATATACTATGTGAAGTCCAATGGAACTATCATATCAACCACATAAAATTAAAATTAAAATTTGTCGTTGTTATACTTATGGTCAAGTTAACAGTACAATAATTTTACTTAAACATCCCAAAACTGATTTTCCTGTGGCTTTTCGATGATTCTCTTATGAAAACACATCCTGGAAACTATAAGCATGGCTCACTTTATCTATTCCTTGATTAAAGAGCCCGTTCACCTGTTTAATTCACTTCATAGTTACTTTTAAGACCATCAATGGGGATTTCTTACACCAATTCCCTCTTCCGAAAATTTCCATCCCCTTTCTTTTTTCCCTCTGCTTTCCCTTTCTGGTTACTTAGTCATTTTTCAGAAAATGCCTAGGTGTGTGGGTTGGAGGATTCACGTGTTCATATTTCCACTGATACTTTTATATCATGAGTCTGACTGACCGCTTCCCCATTCCATATTCAAATTTTTTTTTGGATCGCGGGTTCCCAGGTAGGCATGCTTAACATTGCATTTCCATTGTTCCGCCACCTGCAAACAACACCCAGACTTCCCCAATCTACAAATTGACAACCAAATTCCCCTTTCTTTTTCTCCTTTACTTTCCCTTTCTGGTTACTTAGTCATTTTTTCGAATGTCTCATGCTTTTATATACAACACCCAAATCTCTGCAATATACAAATTGACTGTCGAATTCCATCATTGTCTCCTTTTCCATGTTACACATTTTGCAATCAAAAGTTGGGATACATACAATTTGACCATCGGACCCTCACGTCTCCTGAGTAGAACTTGTGGCCCTGTTTTCAAGCCCATCAATATGCCTGTTCTGAGTGTGTCTCATGCTTTTATATCACGAGTCTGACCAACCGCTTCCCCATTGCATAGTTGGCCACTATTTCCATCGCTGGTTCCTGACCAGGCTTTCTCAACATTGCACTTCCATTGTTCTGCGACCTACAAACAACACCCAAAATTCCATGATATACAAATTGATCGCCGAAATCCGTCATTGTGCCCTGTTCCGTGTTAGACATTTTTTAGTCAAAAGTTCAGAGATATACAATTTGACCATCGACCCCTCATGTCTCCTGAGTATAACTTGTGACCCTATTTTGAAGCCCTACTGACCTCTTTCCATACTTGGCCATTTCTTGGAATCTCTTTTGCGGGTTGACGAAATTTGCAATGATTAATCGCTCTTCGCCATCCCCGCCACCTTCACACTTCTTTCTAGATATTTAATTATTAATGTTTAATGCTAATAGCTCATTGTGCAGGAACCGTTAAGATTGTCATTAATGTCTAAAAGGCTGGAGAAGATTTTTCATTAATATGAATTAAACCAAGATTTGTGGAGGGTTGTGTTATCCTTTCCAAATGTTTATTTCAAGCATCATGCAATCTCTTTGAGGCGTCATCTAGTTGGAGTCTTCATGAAATCTATAATCCTTAATCTCTCTTCGCCGTCACCGATACCTTCACACTTTTTTCTAAATATGCAATTAGTAAGCTTTAATGGTAACAACTCATTACGCACGAACCACAAAGATTGTCATTGTTCAACAAAAGGCTTGAGGAGATCTCCCATTGATACACATTAAACCAAGATTTGTGGAGGGTTATATTATCCCTTTCGAATGTTCATTTCAAACATCATCTGGAGAAAACAAACATTCTCATTAACTTATGGTAGCAATTCAACAACAGTTCTGTCCAGATGTAGTAAACACCTTTGGGCATGATGACCAGAAGTTCCAGTGCTCC
This sequence comes from Picea sitchensis, assembly GCA_010110895.2. NCBI lineage: Eukaryota > Viridiplantae > Streptophyta > Pinopsida > Pinales > Pinaceae > Picea > Picea sitchensis. Next base: position 244,211 of record SNQJ01S0004447.1, on the reverse strand, counting down.
AGGGAATATTCTTACTACTCATCTCCCTTCACCCATAAGAAGAAATGGAGATGGTCCCTTGGTGCACCAAGAGATATATTTCAAGCCAAATAATTCCAAGGCAACCCCGCATGCTTAGATATCCCTCCCACCTGCGTTGATGTCTGGCACAGAGGTTGATGCGGTCGATTTCGATCCAGAAGAAGATGATCTGATGGGCGATGATACAACGATTGATGATGGTAATGCAGACGTTGTTCCCACTCCTGCTCCCAAATTGAAATCAACCATAACAAGGGGAACTTCCCGGCTCGACGATGACAACCCTGAAAAGACCAAAGGAAGGGGTTTCATAAAAGAAACCGACACTGAATGCAATATCCACTTTGCAGCTCGAGAGTAGGAATTCCAAAGGCCCAAATTAGTCCAATCTAGGCATAAGTATTTCACTATGGGAAATGGTCTCTTGATGCTCCCAGAGATATATCTCAAGGAAAATAATTATTCTATTGCGGGACCACTTTCGTGTTCTTTGGATATACAATTAACATCTTAGGGGATGAGGACCATAACTCCCATTGGTGCAAGGTATATTCCTACTACTCATCTCCTTCAGCCCAGAATGAATTAATTTGGGCCTCTAGAATTGCTCGTACAACTTGTGTCCCTGAGGTCTTTGCCTATAAGAAGGGGGTCTCTTGTTCCCCTCCCACCTAGAACAAATTAATTTGACCTCTTGAATTGCTCTTGCAGGCTGTGTCCCTGAAGTCTTCGACTATGGGAAGATGGTCTCTTGGTGTGTACTCACTTTCAGTTTCAGGCTCTTCCACTTTCCCTACAACGTTTTTCCTCTTCTTCCTCACAGGAATCTTGCGAGAACTATCAATTTTACCACGAGGATCGGTTCTTATGTCCTCCTATGTTTGAAAAATTCTAGGTTGCTTTCTTACTGGGGTGGGTTGTTGGAGTGATGCTGTGGGATGTCGTGCTCTTGGCAGTGGTGGCTGTGGATTGGAATCTCTTCTCACCGGGGCCCTTTCCCTATTATTTTTACAATTCAGTTGTGCCTTGCAATGTCTCCAGGTCGTCAACATCAGGAGCAGGAGTGTTGTTCACCTGCTTCAAGACAAATAATTATTCCACTGCGGAACCACTGTCTTGTTTCTTTGTCGCCTCAGGTCTTCCGCAATATATTTAGATTGTGGCAGCCAACATTGACCTTCCGAGGAGAAGACTACAAGGAATTCCTTAAAGAGCATGGTAACGAGTTTTGTATGTATGTTGAAGAACATCTCTATGGCTCCTGCATATTGTCCTACTAGAGGAACAACACAAAATTGTATGCATATTTTTTTTTTGTAGCTCTTTTACCTGTATTTATGACAAATATGTTCAATGCTTTGGTGCAAAGAACTCAGTCCAATGTCTATGGATAGATATACATTGCCCAATATTTTCTTTTATGGATTTACTATTAAATATTTTTCCTTGGAATATTGGTTGCTGCTTCTTTTATGGATTTAACACCTCTTCTCGTTTGCATGGTTCGATAGTCTCGTAGTTCTTGAATATTGTATTGGCTCAAGTAATTTGATCTAATATGGAGCATTGAACAATTATATGACAATGCATTGTGTCGATCCCATCAAGATTCTATGGAAACATAAATGAATTTCAGATAGTTTCAAATCAATATTCAATTCTATTCATAATGTAGATAGAACATAGCAACACTAATTCACGATGCGACAGTCGAGGCCCCACACTAGAAATTTTGTTTTCATCTCAACCTTGTTGAGCAAACGATTTCTTATTTCCCTTTTGCTTCCTTGATTACTTTACTCCAAAATGAAAATTTTTATTAGTTGTCCATCCCCTAGCCTATATTTGAGCACTTTTAACTTTATTAATGAAATTACCAAATTTCTTCTTCGCGAAAAAAAAATAAAAATAAAAATCTATGGTGGCTGATGTCAACTGGGACTATGAAATAAACCACAATATTAAAATTCAAGATCGTCATTGTTGTTTCTATATATTCAATTATTAAGCTTTAATGCTAACAACCCATCATGCAAGAAGTTTAATACTTAAGATAATATGTCAAAGTCATTGAAGAATGTATGAATAACACAATTACTCCCACAAGTTGCAATAAAACAAATATTCAACAAAGAATTTGCTCACACCTTTTTTAATGGTACAAGAACAATAGAAAACGAGTAAGTGGATAAAATATTGGACTAGAAAATGATGGTTTTGCAACAATGGGGCTTGTTTGGGACCAATTCCTGCTTACGAAAATTGCCCTCCGCTTTTCTATTTTATCACTCTTTTATCCCCTTCTTTTCCCTCTTCTATACTTAACCAAATTCCCCTTTCTTTTTCCCCTGTACTTTCTCTTTCTGGTTACTTAGTCGTTTTTCTGAAAATGTCTTGCTGCGCGTGTTGGCAGACTCACGGGTTCAAATTTTTATTCATGCTTTTATATCATGATTCCGACCGAGCGTTTCCCCTTTCCATACCTATCCACTTTTTCGATCATGGGTTCCCGCACAGGAAGTCTCTAAATTGCACTTCCATTGTTTCATGACCTGCAAACAACACTCCGACTTCTGCGATATACAAATTCACTTACAGACTCCCACATCATCCCCTCTTCCGTGTTACACATTTTACACTTAAAAGTTCCAATACATACAATTTGATCGTTGGGGCCTCATGTTTCCTCGGGAACCCTTGTCACCCTATTTTGAAGCTCGTCCGACCACTTTCCACACTTGTCCATTTCTTGGAATCTCTTTCGCGGATCATCGGGTTGGCGGGTTCAGAAAATTTCCAATTCCTAGTCCTTGTTTCCTGTGCCCGCCACCTTCAAAGTTCACACTTCTTTCCAAGTATATGCAATAAGTATGCAACTTCTCCAGAAACATGCAAAAAAGATCTTTCCAGGAAATGATATATTTATTGCAAATTTGATTATATTATCCCTTCTTTCCCCTCTTATATACTTAACCAAATTCCCGTTTCTTTTTTCCCTCTACTTTCTCTTTTTGGTTACTTAGTCATTTTTATGAAAATGTCTAACTGCGTGGGTTGGAAGAATCATGGGTTCACATTTGCACTCATACTTTTATATTGCGACTCCGACCGACCGCTTCCCCATTCCATACCTAGCCACTTTTCCTATTGCGTATTCCTGGGTAGGTGAGCTCTAGATTGCACTTCCATTGTTCTGTGACCTGCAAACAACACCCGAACTTCCACGATATACAAATATACTGCCAGACTCTCACATCATACCCTCTTCCGTGTTACACAGTTTGAACTCAAAAGTTTTGAGACCTACAATTTGACCTTCGGGTCCTCACGTCTCCCGGGGAACTATTGTCACCCCATTTTGAAGCCAATCCATCCGCTTTCCATAATTGACCATTTCTTGGAATCTCTTTCGCGGATCATTGGGTTGGAGGGTTCACGAAATAGCCAATTCCTAATCGCTATTTCCTATGCCTGCCACCTTCGCACTTCTTTCCAAGTATGAAATAACTAAGGTTTAATGATAACAACTCACCATGCTTCGAGGAGATAATCATACTAACTATCCCTACACAACTTGTCTAGAAACATGTAGAAAATATCCTGCCATGTAATGGGATATCTATTACAAATATCAATATATTAGTGAAAACGAGTCCCACCGACCATTTCCCTATTCCATACTTACCGACTTTTTTCACTTGTGGGTTCCCGGCCAGGCGAGATGCACTTCCATTGTTCTGTGATCTGAAAACAACACCCCGTCTTCCAAGATATACAAATTGACTTCCGGACTCCCACATCATCCCCTCTCCTGTGTTACACATTTTGCACTCAAAAGTTTCGATACATACAATTTGACCGTCTGGGCCTCACGTCTCCTTGGGAACCCTTTTCACCCTATTTTGAAGCTCGTTTGACCACTTTCCACACTTGGCCATTTCTTGGAATCTCTTTTGCGGATCGTCGGGTTCAGGAAATTTCCAATTCCTAGTCGTTGTTTCCTGTGCCCGCCACCTTCACACTTCTTTTCAAGTATATGCAATAAATATACAACTTCTCCAGAAACATGCATAAAAGATCTTGCCAGGAAATGGGATATCTATTACAGATTTGAATATATTAGCCCTTCTTTCCCCTCTTCTATACTTAACCAAATTCCCATTTCTTTTTTCTCTCTACTTTCTCTTTCTGGTTACTTAGTCATTTTTTTTCCGAAAATGTCTAATTGCGTGGGTTGGAGGACTCACGGGTTCCCATTTTCAGTCGTGATTTTATATCGCAACTCCGACTGACTGCTTCCCCATTCCATACCTAGCCACTTTTCCGATCATGGATTCCTGGGCAAGCAGGCTCTAGATTTCACTTCCATTGTTTTGTGACCTGCAAACAACACCCAGACTTCCACGATATACACATTTACTGTTGGACTCCCACAACATACTCTCTTCTGTTTTACACTTTTTTCACTCAAAAGTTTCGAGACCTACAATTTGACCGTTGGGTCCTCACGTCTCCTAGGGAACTGTTTTGACCCTATTTTGAAGCTCGTCCATCTGTTTTCCATACTTGGCTATTTCTTGGAATCTCTTTCACGGATCGTCGGGTTGGCGGGTTCACAAAATATCCAATTCCTAATCGTTGTTTCCTGTTCCTGCCACCTTCACACTTCTTTCCAAGTATGCAATAACTAAGGTTTAATGTTAACAAGTCACCATGCCTCGAGGAGACAATCATACTAATTGTCCCTACACAACTTGTCCAGAAACATGATGAAAATATCTTGTCAAGTAATGGGATATCTATTACAAATATCAATATATTAGCCAAAACGAGTCCCACTGACTGTTTCCCTATTCCATACTTACCGAATTTTTCACTTTCACATTCCTAGACAAGCGGACTGCACTTCCATTGTTCCGTAACATGCAAACAACACCCCGGCTTTCACGATATACAAATTGAATTCTGGACTCCCACATCATCCCCTCTTCCGTGTTACACATTTTTCACTCAAAGGTTCTGATACATAAAATTTGATCGTCGAGGCCTCACGTCTCCTCGGGAACCCTTGTCACCCTATTTTGAAGCTCGTCTGACCGCTTTTCACACTTGGCCATTTCTTGGAATATCTTTCGCGGATCGTCAGGTTGGCGGGTTCAGGAAATTTCCAATTCCCAGTCACTATTTCCTGTGCCCGCCACGTTCACACTTCTTTCTAAGTATACAACTTCTCCAGAAACATGCAGAAAAGATCTTTCCAGGAAATGGGATATCTATTACATATTTGAATATATTATCCCTTCTTTCCCCTCTTATATACTTAACCAAATTCCCGTTTCTTTTTACTCTCTACTTCCTCTTTCTGGTTACTTAGTCATTTTTCCGAAAATTTCTAACTGCGCAGGTTGGCGAACTCACGGGTTCACATTTTCACTTGTGCTTTTATATCGTGACTCTGACTGACCGCTTCCCCATTCCATACCTAGCCACTTTTCTGATCACGGATTCCTGGGTAGGTGGGCTCTATATTGCACTTCCGTTGTTCCATGACCTGCAAACAACACATGGACTTCCACGATATACAAATTTACTGCCCGACTCCCACAACATACCCTCTTCCGTGTTACATAGTTTGCACTCAAAAGTTTCAAGACCTACAATTTGACCTTCAGGTCCTCACGTCTCCTGGGGAATATTGTCACCCCATTTTGAAGCCTGTCCATCCTCTTTCCATACTTGACCATTTCTTGGAATCTCTTTCACGAATCGTTGGGTTTGCGGGTTCACAAAATATCCAATTCCTAATTGTTTTTTCCCGTGTCCGCCACCTTCACACTTCTTCTCAAGTATGCAATAACTGAATTTTAATGCTAACAACTCACCATGCCTCAAGGGAATATTCATACTAACTGTCCCTACACAACTTGTCCAGAAACATGCAGAAAATATCCTGCCAGGTAATGGGATATCTATTACAAATATCAATATATTAGTTAAAACAAGTCCCACCAACCGTTTCCTTATTCCATACTTACCAGATTTTTCTCTTGCAGGTTCCCAGATAGGTGGGCTCAATATTTCCCTTGCATTGTTCCGCGACTTGCAAACAACTCCTGAAATTCCACGATATACATGCAGAAAAGATCTTGCCAGGTAAAGGGATATCTATTACAAATTTCAATATATTAGCGAAAACGAGTCCGAACGATCGTTTCCCTATTCCATACTTAGCCACTTTTTTGATTGTGTGTTATAGGACATGCGGGCTCAAGATTTCCCTTCCATTGTTCCACGACCTACAAACAACACCCGAAATTATGCAAATATACAAACTGACTGCTGGACTGCCCCATCATGCCCTCTTCCGTTTTACACGTTTTGCAGTCAAAATTTTCGAGACATGCAATTTGACCGTCGGACCCTCACCTCTCCTGAGAATCCCCTGTAACCCTATTTTGAAACCCGTCCGACCGCTTTTCATACTTAACCATTCCTTACTTGCTCTTCCCCATCCCCGTCACCTTCAAACTTGTT
>SNQJ01S0004447.1:216116-237646 GCA_010110895.2 Picea sitchensis | reverse complement strand
TGATGAAGAGGACCATAGCAGCAACAATGAGACACAGGAGCCGAAGTAGAACGCCATGAACACGCACGGGAAGAAGACCATTGATTGATGAAATAGAAGACCCTTGAACGCCAAGGAAGGACGAGGCTAAGACAAATAATAGAGTAGAGTAATAGGATCTTTCACTACGAGCATTAGCGAGGATACTACTGGATCTATTTATTGGAAGAAGAAGTTATAGTTAGCAGAAAAACTTCTCAGTTGTCATTTTAACACATTACATCACCATTTTCAGTCCGCCCACGATTTAGGGGTGCTATGTGACTCACGCTTTTACTTCACTTTCTTTACAACCAGCACGACTTACCGTGCACACAACGCCGTCATTTAGAAGTGCCCTTGTCACATTGCTAAGTCGATTTTCTTCGGATCCTTCCGCATGGGTCACTCTAGGCGATCCGCATTTGAGCGATGTTCGATAGTATGTACCACCTTCCTTCTAGCTTAGGTAAGGGCCCCTTCTCTTCTAGCAGGTGACCCTCAAAGACTGAGCTAGCTAGAAGAGTTCATACCGCCTTTGTAGAAATAGAGAACATGCTAGTAGTGCAAGAAGCACCAGCAGCAGCAGAGGTAGCGATTGAGCTGAGATTTAAAGGCTCTCGGTCAGCCTACGCTAGAACTAGGCAGTCAATCAGAGAGAGAGATAATTTAGTCATAGAAGGTAATTCAGTCAGAGAAGGTAATGCATTCAGTAAAGTAAGGCGTCACATATTGAAAGCCTGTGGTTTGAGTATGGCGGGATGTGATTACTCCCAATTTTGAGTGAGAAGGGTGGGTAGTTGTTGTAGGTCACACTTAATGAATCCTTCCGGCAAAAGGTAATACCGGTAATCAAAGTGCCTACCTCCTCTATGAAGCATTCCTCAAGAAAGTAGGGGTTTCGAACGTCGGTGAATATTGTATAGTCGAACGCACATGACTCTAAGTTTAGGTAATAGAGCCAACCAGTTGGCCAGAGTAGCAACACAAGACTAGGTTCAGTCTCAGTCTCAGTTATTTTAATTTGTTAACCATGGATGATTTTGTCCAGGTGTCGACCACTAGGGGCTATAGGCCTCATTTGTCAATATCCTACATCTGCTAACAGACATTTGTTTGACTAGCCCACAGCACGTTGCAATTACCAATTTCCAGTTGCTCAATAGTTGTTGCCAGAGCATTGTTATTAGGTAACTTCACACCACGTTTCAATTACCACTTTCAGGTGTTGGTTGATAGTGGGACCCAGTCCTAAAAAAATCCACTTATATTTTACAAAAGAAGTTAGGTATACTTCTCATGAAAAAACGAATGTCAGGGTGTGCATTTGTTGATTCATATGGCATTCACCATGTGGAGAAGCATGACAGTTTCTTGCAAACATGTACTCTTATCAAATTCGATTTCAAATTCGGCAGAATATACAGTCCAAAGGTCTGGATCACGCAAGTTCATATTAAATATTTTCTCATAGGTCAAGGGATCGAATCCCAAACCTATGTCGAGGTTTTTCTGCTCGCCAGTCCAGAATCCTATTAATTCTAATGACCTAAAAAACGAAAACTAACAGGAAGAAGAACCACGCGGAAATCATAGCGAGGAAGAGAAGGAGGATGAGGAGGGAGAGAATATGTTAACTCGGAGACTAGTGAGAGAGGAGGTCCCATAGGACCAAATCCCACCAGGTACGGTGACTGGGAGAAAGGTGGTCACTGCAGCAATTTTTGATAACCCAAGGTAAATTATTCTTTCCAATTTATAGGGTTTTAACTTTTTTTCCCCTTAAAATTTGTGGCAAAAATACCATTTACATGATATAGATTATGAAAATTTCACGTTTTTCGGTGAATTAATATTTCCAGGGCTTAGGGTTTTTATTTTTTCCAGGTTTGTGGTGTCTGAATTATGAATGTTTTCTATATTTTTGGTGATCTATGGTTGTTGGCGTCTAGGGTTTAGGGTATTGATTTCTCTACCAGAATTTTGTGAAGCACTACCTCTAAGCTTCACGATCTTCGTTTGTATCTACGATTTCTTGAGAATATCTAATTCTAGGGTTTGGGGTTTTAACTATTTTCTTAAACTCTAGGTGAAGTTCTAGTTTCACTAACAGAAGTGAGGTGCTCTACAGTCTTGATGGGAAGGTTTCCATATTGGTTTTAACTATTTTCTTAAACCCTCGGTGAAGTTCTAGTTTCGCAAAGTGCTCTATAGCCTCAGTGGGGAGCTCTCCATGTCGGTGGGGAGTCTCCATGTATGTTTTTGTCTGTGTTTTAACCACAATAAAATAAAATGAAAATAAGGTGTCTTATTTTTCTTAATAACTATAACATAAAAAAGGCCAATGCATTGTTTACATTCCTTACTTTAAACAACCTGAAATAAACTAGTTCCTTGTCAACTTGGGATCTGTTATGCATCGGGATAAAAAAAAAAAAGGCAAGTTGAAAACCTTAATATATATGAAACAGTGTATGAGGGTGCAAAAACATGGAGGTTTGAAGTTAATAGGTTAGGGTTAAGATGGAGTATGTTAGTTTAAGGGTTCAGGGCTAACTCTTTTCCTAAACTTTTGGCGAATTAAGTGTACATGTTTGTAATTGTTTTCCTAGACGATGCACATCAAAGAAAAATAAATCAATTAAATCGTATCAAAGGGGTTTCCCGGTTTCTTTCTTTGGATTGAAAGAATTTTCATTGTGTTTCCTTGCAATTTTTAGTTTTTGCATTGTTGGAAATTAGCTTTTGTTTGAGAATTAATTCTTTTTATGCAAGATTATAGTCTCGATTTCTCTTTTCTGGTATATTTGCATGTTTACTTGTAGCATATTTTCTTCTACAATGAGGAAAATGCATGTATGCACCATGTGGTTGTGTACTATATGGTAGAGTGACTATGGCAAGAACTATTGTGCTCATCGGATTCCTCAGGAATTAGAGGTGAAATGAACTGATGCATATTTGGTTTCGAGGTCAAAACTACCTTGCGTAAGCTTTGACTAATTGAAGAGAGTTAACATGCCTTGGAACAGTGATCTCTTGTTCATTAAGGAATAGTTCCTCCAATACCAAAGCATCCTCAGATAGCTAGCCTGCTAGAAAATTGTATTGTCTATAGATATAGACAAAGAATATCTCCAATACCAGAGCATCCTTGGGATAAATGTCTTACTAGAACATACATTATATTGTCTATAGATACCGACAAAGAATATTTCCAATACCAAAGCATCCTTAGATAGATGGCTTACTACAAAATTGTATTGTCTAGATATATAAACAAATAATATGGCTTTAAAAGACTTTTTGATAAGAATTGATTCATAAGAGGCTCAAGCAACAAGTTGTTTAGCATACATTTTTTATTTTCCTAATTCGTCGTCAACTTTGAATATCTGGACACTTGAAAAGAACTTTAACACCCTTGTTTACAACAATCTTCAGTGAAAGCCACACATCATATAGTTATTAGTGACCAAGCCAACAATCTATATAATTATAAGTGACCAAGCCAACAACCTATGAGGTATGTCATGATCATTTTGTGTTGGACTTCAATTAATGACTAGAAGATAAACATCCATCATGGGCTTCTCCTAGAGATCATTTTTTGTCTCAAAAGTTAAATGTGATTCTTAGAAATAGATTATACCATAATCAAGAATTTATGATTGCAAGTAGGATGAAAAGACAAATTATATTAATACTTGTGTTGTTAAATTTTTTTTTAAATATTTTAAAATAAAAGATATAGATAATAATTGCTTGTTCCTCTTTAAATGTAATCTTTTTTAGGGCTTGCCCCAAAGCTCAGGATATAGTAGTGAGGTAGCAGTATTATGGGCAGAGCCATGAGTTAACAACTCTATGGAAACACCAAAAGGGCTCAATGACAAGTTGAAATGAAGTATCTATCTATAAGGTATCACCTCACCAACAGCGTCCGTGAAATACCGGGAGCCTACTCGCTTGGGGAGGGAATAGACAATAAAATATTAACGCTATGGACCCTTGGCTCCATCATCCATCTCCTTGAAGTGTCGTTCATCCATCTAGAGTCCCTCCTCTCATACCAGCTACTGACTGACTGATTGTCTCCTAAGCCTCACAAATAGCTAGCGAGCGGACTATTGACCATACTTCCAATCTCACATAGATTTTCTAAGAGTCAAAGTTGAAAATGCCAAGCAGAAGTAGCAGTGCCAGTTCGAGTGCTATAATTCTATACACTGGAAATGCTTTTTAACTTGCAGCTTCTCCGAGATTCTTGATCTTTATCGACTTAATTGATTTGCTTCCTACTGAATTAAAGTCATGTATGCCATAGGAAAAAAAATGATTTACCTATGATAATCCCATGCTAGAGTCGGTTGTGGAGCTTAGAGATTCAGTACAATAAGCACCGCAATGCTGTAAATATTCAATTTCCTCACACTTTTTATCCTACCTTGTGTTGCATTAATACCTCTGATCTTCTTTATCGGTATAGTAGCTTCTAGTATATTTCTTTATGGACATTTGATGGAGTGAAAGAAATGTTGGACTCGGCAGTGGAGCTTAGAGATTCAGTACGAGAAGCATCGCAATGCACTAAGTACTCAATTTCCTCACTTTTTATGGGTCTACTACAATGTGTTGCATTAATACCTTTGATCTTCTTTATCGGTATAGTATCTTTTAGTATCTTCCTTTATGGACATTTGATGGAGTAAACATAATGCCTTTATTAGGTCGACATATTAGGTTAACAGTACTAGCAGACTGGCAGTCCTTAAATTCATTTTGTTGTTCAATCTGTTTTGAATTTGAAATATTTTTTCGGCTCAAGTATCATTGAGTTATATTATATGGCATCTAGTCCTTTGATTTCCTGATTTATATTATATGGCATCTAGTCCTTTTATTTCCTGAGTTATATTATATCAGAATACCATACAAATGTCTTGACCTTCACTAATCTGCCAATCCTCCTACAGCTGGGTTTTCCTTGAGAATATCAGTATATGCATCGATTGGCTTTGGAAATTGATATGGTTTCCCTTATATCATAACCCTCCTCTCAAATCATATAACCCTCCTCTCAAATCAAATGATTATGTTAAACGGTTTGAAGGATGAAATGGTCTATGGAAGGTATTTTACACACTGAAAGGTTTGAATCAGCGATAACTTTAGCGGTGATTTTATTAAGAATAATTGGGATATTCAATCTAGATAGACTTATTCAATATTCTTAGTCGATCCGACTTGAGATTTTTCTCTGGGGGTTTAGTCTTTAGCTTCATATATTTATATACTCAACTTATTTCTTTATGCATTATGTTTTTTTTCATGTATCAGCTACGTATGAATGAGCAATAACACAAGCATCGGGATCGCAGTTTGATTGAGCATAACTAGAGAACTCGAATTATGCTTGGTCCCATGAATAAGAACAATAATACAATCAGAGCTTCAAAAAAGGAGAAGAATGGCCCTCTTATAAGGAATATAACACTGATATGCAGTGACCCAAATGCCACATACCTCTCAAGCGACGATGAATTAAAACATGTATCTCAGAAGAGATTGGTTTGCAAGATACACATGTCGTTAAATTCCTCAGCTGGCATAAAAATTCAGTCCAAACCAAAGTCCAGATATTCAGTGCAGCGGCTTCTGTTGTATCATAAGTCCCAATCCATAGCATGACTCCTCTGGAGGGATCTATGATCTCTGCAATCCATTTCCCCCATCTTCTTCGTCCCACTCAGAGGTATTTCCAGCTCACTGCACACTCTATATTGGAGGATGATTCAAATAAGATTGTATTTTCCTTGATAGAGATATGAAATTTTTACATGGTTTCCATCATTTACGAGTGCCATTTTCCAACACATACATTCCCCATCCCGGCAAGGACTACGCTGCCATGCAACACTTGTTATGATCGCATTCATCTATTATCTTTTATTTGATGTTATCTCTTTTGTAATGTGGCATTTTACAATTAGCTTTTATTAGTTCTTGATGAAGGCCAAGACTCTAGCATTGGGTTTGTCATTGACCTTCAATTACTTTGTAGTTGACTACATATATTTTTGTGCTTATCAAAGTTATATTTAGGAAAAGTAAAATAGTTATTTTTTTTTATAATATTTTAATTATTTTTATCAAAGATACTATTGGCCAATAAGTTGGAGCTCTTATTTCCGAGCTCTTTTTCTAAAACTTTAGATAGCCTAAGTTTTGAATATGTTATATCTTCATTGACACTCTTTTTGAGGTCTTTAAATAGGCTCTCAAGACATTAATTTTTTTCAATATTGTATAAGATAGGTTTATTGAAGCTAGTTTTCCATTTGTTACTTAATAAATTCGTGTCAATTCATGTCAGTGAATTAAGATCTACAAATCCCTTGGGAAAAGATCTGTGATTAGGTTTTGTGTATGCTTTTAAATCTAATTGGTGTAGTTCCTCCTTCACCACCTTCACCACCCCTTCCCAAATCATCTCAATGCTGACTACTAAAGAATTCAAGAAAATGCCCTAAACAATGGATGATATTAACCTTCATAAAACTAGTTTTATAAAAATGATAATTGCAAAATTTCTTGTCTTTTACCAATATTTAAAAAAAGAACTTGACATTTTAAGGGTCTCCAACAAAGAGCTTCATCCATACTGCAACAAAGTCCCTGCTCCACCAACTAACATTCTAGTTGTTGCTCTAAATCATATTCCTGTTTAGTTTCCGGGATAAAAAAAAAAATGGTTGAAATTGAAACATGGAATAAGCGAATCAGAAACCAATACATGTTCATATCGTCTAAATACTAGAATGAATATAATCAATGTGAACTCTACAAGATGCACAATATTGTCGCTTTCTTATTTTTTTAATTTTTAGGGGTAAATTAATTTATAGTTATTAATAGTTATGTAAAAAATTATCGTTTTATTCCAAAATATATATGAACAATAAAAATCAAAATAGTGTGCTCCCATTTTATTTTTAAAGTGGACTCTACCCTTAATTATTTATAATTATAGCAAATATATATTGAAAAAAAAAACATTAATTAATGTAGCATTTGTCAAATTTATACGTGAACCCCCATAACTTGAAATTGATGAATATGTGTTTGAAAGTGAAACTTGAGTACCACTAGAATATGAGATTCATGTTCTACTAGAATTTGTGGGAAAAGAAGATATGGAATATTTGATGGTTCTACTACCACAATTGCTAGTTTTTCTTGCTTTACATCTTCTTTCCATTACTATATTTCCCCTTCATCTAAGATTACATCATGACTTGAATATCATTTTCTTTGTTATTTAATTATACAACTTATAACCCTTCTCACTATATCTAAGAAAAACATACTTTTCATTTTGGTTATAAAGTTTATGTCGTTTCTCTTTAGGAACATGGTATAAGAAATGCAACCAAATACATTTTTCTAATATTCCCCCCACCCCCACCCTCACCCTCACCCTCATATGATGAGCCACAATTGGATTTATTGCACTCCAAACCTCTTGTGGTGTCATTCCCTTCACACCATTGGTAAGACACATATTCAACATGTAAACTAAAGTAACTACATCGTCATAAAAGAAGTTTGGAAGACTCTTGGCATTAATCATACTCCACACCATTTCAATTTTTTTTCTATTTGTGTGTTCTGCCATGCTATTTTACTGAGGTGTATAACTTGTGGCTTATTTCCTATTTATTATATTTTCCTTGAAAAAAAAATGAAATTTGTGGGAGGTAAATTCTCCCCCATTGTTTTTACGAAACACTTTCAAAAAATAATCATTGTGTTTTTACTGAGGTGTATAACTTGTGGCTTATTTCCTATTTATTATATTTTCCTTGAAAAAAAAATGAAATTCGTGGGAGGTAAATTCTCCCCCATTGTTTTTACGAAACACTTTCAAAAAATAATCATTGTGTTTCTTTGCAATAACCTTAAATTTCTTTTAAAAAACAAAAACTTTTTAGTTCTCTTTTAAGGAAAAAAAAAACATGTTCTTCTACTAAAGTCACCAATAAAGATAATGAAATATTGCACTTAACAATAGAATATGTTTGCATTGGGGCACATACATTTACATGCACTAGCTCAAGGGGTGCCTTGGTCCTCCATTATTTTCCTATTAGAAAAGTATCTTTGTGTTGTTTTCCAAAATGCAACCTTTTGTTATGATCCAAATGTCTAAGATATTAGAATAAACTATAAGTACACATCATGTACACCAATGTGAGAATGGAGCACAACTCCAAGATAGATAAGTTACACAATAACTCCTTAAAGAATAGAAGACCATCCTCCAAATATCCAAATGCATTCATACATCACAGTTCCCCTCTCCTCAATAATGAATGCATTATCTCTATATATAGCTATTCACACCTACACATGAGGCCCCTTTACTATTAGGCCAACCCTATTACATATATATTTACACATTACATGTGCATTTAGCCCCATATATTCCCCCCCTGAGATCATGTCATATACATTTAACCCTATATATGACCCCCTTGGGTCATAACACCTTCACACAATGATCCTTATGTTTCATCATTGATACCAATTCATTATATGTTTCTTGTACATCAAATGAAAAACCTACAAACTTAAACGTGCAAACCTCACATGCCACAAACGTCAACACTCATCATCTAACATAACTTTAAAATCTTGAGAAATTCCACTTGAAAGTTTGGAGGAAACATATGATTGTTAGTCATGGACACATGTACAATAACTTTGTTACACCGGAAAAACCTACAAACTTAAACATGCAAACCTCACATGCCACAAATAACGCTCATCATCTAACATAACTTTTAAATCTTGAGAAATTCCACTTGAAAGTTTGAAGGAAACATATGATTGTTAGTCATGGACACCTCTACAATACCTTCGTTACACCGGTAGGTGTTTCTATTTTGGAAATAATATGGAGGGTGTAATATTTGATAGTGGGGATACATCCTATAGTCATGTTTTTTTTTAATCTCCACCATCCAATCTTGTACTTCTTCAATTGTTAATTAAGAGATTAGAGATGTTTGTGTGGTTGGTTGATGATGATCCCTGTCGGTATTCACCATCCACTACTAATACGAATGTGCTAGTTTCTACCATCTCTATCATAACTAACACAATTTTTTTTCTCAAAGACAAATATATAGCCCTTTTCAATTAGCTTCCCAACACCCAAAAAAATTATCTTCTAAACTAATGCATAATAAACATTAGAAATATACTTCTTCTTACACCAAAATACTACTAATCACAGAAATCTTAGAACTAAAATATTTTTAATCTTGTATTCAACTCATAGCATCCATATTTTATATAATAATGATATTGAATATAATATTAATCAAATGGGTAATTACCTTCAACATTATTGTTGTTCCTTTACGTCTTTGGGTTATTTGTGGACTTCCTCATGCCTCTAAACATTCATCTTCCTTAGTCTATTTAATGAAGGAAAAATATTATATTTTCATTTTTTTATATTATCTGAATCCTTTGAACAATCCTTTCCAGAAATTCGAGGTGAATTTCAGGTCTCTATCGGACACAATCATTTTAGGAATTCCATGCAATCGTGCCACTTCCTTTATGAAAATATCAGCAACATCTACTGCCTTGTGAGTAGTTTTCAGTGGAATAAAATGGGAAGCTTTTGTAAGCTTGTCCACCACCACCATGATCAAATCATGCAGCTTGCCTGTTCGAGGCAATCCCATAATAAAATCCATCGTTACTACTTCCCACTTCCACTCAGGAATGGGTAAAGGTTGCAGCAACCCTGTTGGGTGCATGTGCTTAGCTTTAACTTTCTGGCACTCCATACATCTGGCGATGTATTCAGCGATCTCTCTCTTCATACCGGACCAAAAGTAATGGCTCTTGACCGCTACTACTGTTTTCTGATATCCAGGGTGCCCTGCATAAGGCACATTATGCATCTCTTGCAAAAGCATTTGTTTCAAGCACTGGACATTGGGTACAAAACTTTTGTTCTTGTACAGCAGTATTCCATCTGTTTCCAATTTATAAATTTCCATCTTTTGTGGCATCTTACCCTACTGTAGCTTGGCTACCAATTCTCTGTACTACAAATCTGCATTTGCAGCCTCCAGAATTATGCTTTTAATATCAGTTTGATACATGCTAATGGTTGTAGCATGTAATTCATGCACCCTCCTACTGAGTGCATCAGCCACTTTATTCTCCTTTCCTTTGATATGCTTGATCTCAAAGTCGTACTCACACAGAAATTTCAGCCACCTACTTTGTCTAGCATTTAAGGTTCACTGATCAAACAAATATTTCAGACTGTTATGGTTTGTTCTGAGTTCAAACCTCCTTCCCATGAGGTAATCCCTCCATTTCTTTAGAGCATGAAATATGGATGCCAACTCCAAGTCATGGGTTCCACAGTTCTTCTCATGCTCTTTTAATTTCCTGGACTCATAACATATTACGAATCCGTTCTGACTGGGGACCCCTCCCAATCCTTCTTTGCATGCATCAGTGCATACTATGAAATCTGCATTTGGATCTGCAATCCTCAGGATTGGAGCATTGGTTAACATCTGCTTCAATCGCTGGAAACTTTCCCCATGTCCCTCTGTCCAATGAAACTGCTTCCACTTTCTTTGCAAGGAAGTGATAGGGTGAGCTATCTTGGAAAACCCTGCGATTAACCTTCTATAATAACCAGCCAATCCCATGAAGGATCTAACTTCCGTTACATTCCTTGGCGCTGACCATTCTCTAATGGCTTCAATCTTCTTAGGGTATACCGCTATCCCATCCTTTGAGATAATATGTCCCAAGTAATGGATCCACTCCTGATAAAACGAGCACTTGCTCAGCTTGGCATATTGTTGGTGCTCTCTTAGCACCTACAACACCATCCTCAAATGTTGTTCGTGTTCTTCTTCAGTCCTGGAATACACCCGAATGTCATCCAGGAAGACGATGAAAAACTTGTCTAGATAGTCCTTGAATACTCCATTCATCAAGCTCATAAAAACAGCGGGTGCATTTGACAGTCCAAACGGCACCACCGTGAACTTGTAATGACCATACCCTTTTCTAAAGGCGGTTTTGTTGATGTCTTCATCTTTTATTCTTACTTGGTGATATCCTGATCTTAGAACTATTTTCGAAAAGATCTTTGCATCCTTCAATTGATCGAAGAGATCATCAATCCTCGGTAGAGTATACTTGTTCTTCACCGTTACTTTGTTCAATTGCCTGAAATCAATGCACAATCTCAACGTTTCGTCCTTCTTCTTTACGAACAGGACCGGGGCACCCCAAGGTGACACGATTGGGCGTACATACCCCTTCTTCAGAAGTTCTTCAAGCTACATCCGCAACTCTTTCAATTCTGGCGCACTCATCCTGTACGGAGCCTTTGACACTGGAGCTACTCCAGGCATCAAGCTCACAGAGAAATCGATATCCCTTTTCGGAGGTAGTCCAAGTACTTCCTGGAATACTTCTTCAAACTCTTTAAGTACCTCATGATCCTCAATACTTGACACCTTATCCTTAGGCATTTCCCCCACATGGGCTGCAAATAATTGACAGCCTTTTCTGTAGCACTTCTTCAGTTGCATTGCTGAGATTTCGCTAACAGTAATAGCTCTAAGAATTCCTTGGATGGCTCTCTGATTCCCTTCTTCATCTAAGCAAGTGAATGCCTTGTTCTGACAGTACAATATGGCATGGTGTTGGTCCAACCAGTCCATCCCAATTAGATAGTCATAAGAGCCTAACGGAAGAATGTTCAAATCGACCTTCGTGCTTAGTCCATTCATGTCTACAGGACAAGACTTGACTAACTCCGTGACTTTCCTCTTGGTTCCTGTAGCTAGCTACACTAACCAAGACTTTTCATGTTTGCTTCTTATCAAATGCAAACTTCCTACCACTCTAGGGTCTATATAACTATGGCTAGCCCCTGAATCAACTAAAATAGTAAATGGTTGGTTTTTTATCATACCTTCTACTTCAATCATGTGCGACTGATACTCATCTTGCTTGTTGTCCAGGGCTGCGTAGATCCTTGGAATTCTACTGCCCATGTCCTCCATTGTTTCAGCTTGTTGAACATTGTGGAGAACTCTTACTTTATCATTTATGTGGGGGAAATCTCTGTACCTATGGTTTTCTTTACAACCCCAACATTCCATAGGTGGCAGCCTTGACATTTTCCCACTCACTTCAACCTTCCTGGGCTCTCTAAGAGACGTCTGTTCTTGAGGACTGTTTCTGAAAAAGGGTGGTTTATTTCCCTTCTGCCTCTGTTCTTTCTTGAACTTTTTTTGGTCATCCCAAGCCTTTCAAAAGGTAGGCTTTTCTCTTCGTTGTTCAAATAAGCACTTCGCTCTTCTTATTGTTTCTTCCATAGTCTTTGGGTTATCATATTGAATCTTATCCCCAATAGGAGGCGACTCAGGTACCTTTGAATCTTGACAGACTCATATTTGATGAACGAAACATACTTCAGTAATTCCAAAAACTTTCGTTCATACTCATCAATGGTCTTGTTGTCCAGCTTGAGTTCAAAGAACTCTTTCATCTTTCTGTCATAATATCTTTTAGTTAAGTATTTCCTCTCAAAATACCTCTTGAATTCTTGCCATGTGATGTCCCTTTCCCTGATGTGCTACACCTGCACAAGTTGATCCCACCACATGGATGCCTTTCCCTTCAGTTGATACATGGAAATCCTTCCCTCTGCATGAGAGAAATAATTCTGCAGTTGAAAGTATTTCCTCATACCCAACAACCAAGTTTCGTCATCTTCCTCCTTCTTATGTTCTCCATCGAACATTAGAGGCTTCATCTTGTTCATTTCCCCTTTCAATTCATCCATCCTAGATCTCCTGTGCTTTCTGGTAGGACATGGGCTTGAACTACTGTGTGCTTCCCTACTGGAATGCTTTGTGGAGCGACGACGATGTCTGCTAACACTCCTTGATCTTCTTTTCCTCTCAGGGGTCCTACGACTCTCTGTCTTGCTTGAGCCACTCTCCTTTTTCAATTTATTTTCTATTCTTTCCAGATTCTTCAACATCCTTAAGTTGAATTCACCCTGCCTATCCCTGACTTTCATGACCTTTCGGCTATCATCTCGGCGAGCCTAGGCATCTTTCTGCAATCTTTCAATGATTTTCATCATATGTCCTTCCTTATCCATCTCTTTTCCTTGCCCATTAGAGTTTGACCCTTCGACTCCCAAGATGACATTCCTTCCTTCTCTTTCATTCTCTGAATTGGAGGCAATCTGCACCTCTTCCATTCTATGTTCTCAACGACAACTCTATTCAGTTATGGCACTTGCTAAGCTTCTGCAAACACACGTACAGACAACAAGGATTTGTCAGGTCGTCATTCTTAGCAAATTCCACACATTCAAAACCATTCTGATTTAAGAAAACGCTTCGACTTCACAAATTTTTCGAGTTCTACTCGGCTCTGTAATTTTCGGGTGATAGCTCCCTCTTTCTTAGCCCCTACCCTCGTAACCAAAGGTCGTGACCAAATTCTAGACTATTAGGTGTTACTCGGTCTTTCGACCTTCGAAGAGTTTAAGGTACACACATATATCTCCTGGAGTTTTGATTTACCGAATTCGCGTAAATCGGGTGGATCTACGGTCCACGTTTACCCAACATCCAACGGTTAAAAAAAAAAAAAAAAAAATCCGCTACGGTTCTTCCGTCTTCGAGGATTTCGGGGCTTCAGAACTTTGGGTTTCGGGTTTTCTGTAACTGGGAGTTCATGATGCAATGACTCTAAATCTCTTTTCACTTCAGTCCCCGAATTCCGATACACGAGTTCTTATACGAGATCCAATGATCCTCGATGATTTGGATCTAACGGTCCAGATCTTTTCAGAGTTTCATGAACTGGGAGTTCACGATACAGCGATTCCAAATCTCTTCTCACTTCAATCCCCAAACTCCAATATGGGAATTCATGTATGAGATCAACAGCTGTGAGCCTCCCCTGATCCGACGATCTAGATCTCTCCTAAGCTTACACCTGTCAAAGCTCTTCAGCCCTAACGTCCTCGCTAGTTGGCTAGATCCGATGGCTCACAGGATTTTGGCACTTCTTCCTAGAAGCACTCCACCATCTGATTCTACCCTTGTTAATCTCTTTCGCGATTCGGGACTTGGAGTGACCAAGAGTTTGGCCTGCGCTCCAAGTTCACGATCCTTGAATTCACGAAATGATCCAACGATTCAAACCAACCACGATCAACGACCTACGTTTATTCTGGATCCTAGGGTGGCGAGTTTCTCCATCCACTAACCACCTTGCAACTTCTGGCTATCTTACGGTCGTCGCAATTTCGCGAGTTCTTTACATAGAATTTTGACCGTCCAACTCTGCTTCTCAAGGACTTCTGGCCAATGACTTGGTACCCTCCTTCTGAACTTTCATCTACTTGATCCAACACTTCTGGTGTGGAGTTCTCTCTCTCCCTGTGACCATATACCATACCGGTTGCAATTTTATAATACCGCTACACCTCCTGAGCTTTATAACACGGTCAAGTAGTCCATTGACACTTAGAAACATTATGAGGTCTAAAATTAGTCCTCCAGACACAATTTCTTCTCAAAACCTTGGTCCAAAGACCATTTATCTTGCCCATCCAGGCTCATCATTGAAACTAGGCTCTGATACCATATTGTAATGCCCTTGGCCATCAACCCCACGGTCGAGCCAACGCTACTACGCGGAAAAACACTTCTGGAACACATTATGCATTCTAATGAACTTAAAACGCTTAATTACAGTTAAACACAGAATTACTGCTAGCATTTCAGAATTAATGGAAATAACAATAATTCATATGCACAACGAAATACGTGATAACATTGCAAGAATCATAGGTATGCAATTTAATTAATTACAGAATTTCAAAACATAGTGACACTTATCTTTGAAACTGTCACGCACCACCAACTACGTGTAGACCTTCCATGAACCTCCCAGCATTAGACCACGTTGCTCATCACTCTTAGTAGTAGATCACCCCCGAGCTGGGACTAAGCTCCAATGAGTAAGGAATCCCAGGCTAGGTAAGGTTTACAGGAAGAATAAACGTAAAAGAAGGAGGATTCTCTCCCAGGAACCACTTATGCCCACTGCCCATAGTCTCTCCTTCCCCACATGCATGTCCCACCCCAGGAGTATACACCTTCTTTGTCACCTAGACAGTCCTTCAGCTGCTAACCTCCCTTGCCTTGGGCTTCAGCAACAGACCGGACCAGAAATCTCCGAGCTCTGTGGCAGCTATAGGGTTCCTTCCAGGAGCTCTCTCCTTCCTCCATGCACTCTCTCACCTGGAGAGAGTCGCTCACAGGCTTGGTAAAACCTACCTCTTCAACAACAATCACCTCCCTCACCTGGAGAGAGGTTAAACACAGGTCATACAACCAGTTTCCTTAATTGTGTTCTCGTACAAAGCAGAAAAACAACAAGGCTCAGCAACGAACATACAACATCAGCAAACCACACCCAGCCAAGAACTGTGTGGCCGCCACAGTCAACTGGGACAACAAACACGAGTTTCCCAAACAAATGACAGACAAACGCTTCAACCCAACCAAGCTCAACAATTACGGGACATTCGGTTTTCCCAACCATCCATACAGAACAGACTCACACTTTTGGGTTTTGGGGATGCGTGATAAGAAATCCACGCGAAGTTCGAACATAGACTCGACGGTTTTGACAGAGGGTGTACCGGCTCCTCCAGAAATCAACACATGCCTTTTTGGTTTTCAGAGTTGCATGAGGGTATTCTTGCAGAGGTCATACGGGATTCCTGGTTCAGAAAGTCGACAGTAGAATAGAGGAGGAACCCCCATCATGGCTCAACTCAACAGTTTTAACTGCATGCGCTTGGGTTGACACTTGTCACCCATGAAGCTCGTTCCTTCCCATTTGGAAGTCACTCGTCCTTCCAAAGAACTTAGGATAAAACATCACATTTACACAGCTTTGGAATAGTAATAATTTAATATTATTCTCAAGGGTTTAATCCCCCTCATCTTAGCCCCTCTTCCAACCTCTCAGCCCCCTCTCCCTTACCCAGGCTTTGTGGATGCTTAGTCCCCCATCACTCATTCATCGTGGTCGGTCCGCACGCAAAGATGTTTTGTATTAATATTGTGCATAATTACATGTACAAAAAATCAGGCTCCTAAACTTCAACACTTAGGCTCCCTGGCCTAATAACACATAATCCCACTAGCTCATATGACTTGGCTCACCAGCCTATAAAACATAATTACAATTCATAATGAAAGCTTTATACTTCATAGACATGATTTACAATAGGGCTCGGCCTTGGGGACATTACAATGTATGGGTGGGATTTAATGAAAAGGGAATATCCTTAGTCATATTTATCAAATTAAAGGCTATGATTGAATGTCATAACTCTCACTCATGTCATACTCTATATGTTAATCATTAATGTGGATAATTAGCAAGGACTAGTAATAATAGAGCACTTTATTGCCACGTTTAAGTTTGATTGTGCTTAACGTAGTGGTGGAATATGTGATACTGGCAATTTGATGGTGGAATGATAGGTATCGAGGGTGGAGGAATATCATTTCAGTGGTGGAATGACAGGTGTGGAGGGATGGGATTTCTGTGTTGAAATTTCTAGGTGTGCGTTAAGCTTCTAGGTTTAGTAATGTAAAATGTTACAATCTTTTAATTTGTTTGTTTAACCAATAAAAAGTTTATAACGAGGTGGATTTTGAGCTCATCCCTCTCAATATAATTGCAGGGCATCACAAACAATCGTCATGGAAGGGCATCATAAACAATTGTCGTTTCTCTCCCTCAATGTAAATCATATGGAATTATTTCCAATCTATCCAATGCTCGAATTATGATTCTTTGTTTTATAAATATTTATGCACTCATGCACATTGTAACAGTGATCATCTATTATACATGTTTTTGCATTCATTATGTTTGGATTTTTTCCATCCTTTCGGACAGATGCTTGCTCTTCAAGATGGAGATCTCACCTTATTATGTAATGTGGATGTGTGGCATTAGCTTATTATTAATACAATGAGGAAATTCATTTTAGATTAAATTTTGTTTTGTTGGTTTTATTTTTAAAAATTTAGATTTGATTCTCCTTTGGATTTTGATTTAATATTATTATTCACTCTATTAACTCTACCAATATTAATATTTTTTTACAATATACATTATTTTCTTTTTATATAAATGATAATCATTTTGCACACTCAACCATTATATATCACATATTTAAATATGTAGTTCACACTTAACACTTCAAATTATATATATATCTTCTTCTTATTTTCCATTCACACATCTACCTAAACTTAATTGGCTAGTCTAATTACATTCTTAATAAATATTAATAAATATGTGTGCAATTTATAACTTACAATTTTCAACAATAAAACAGATTTATAATTCATAAAAGATGTTCAGTCAGGTTGTCGGTGGTGTTGGCACAAGCCAATTTTGGGGATAATCAAGGAAGTTTTGAAGGAATCGAAGCAGCACCGGAATTAGAAGAAAAGCAGTGCCAGAAAAAGAGGAAAAGCAGCGCCGAGAAAAGCAGTTACAAAGTGGACAAACTGTTGCGGAGAAGTTGGAAAGTGGACAAGCGCTGACTTGGAGAATAGTTGGATTGTGGACCAGCCAATATTAAGTCAAGGAGAAAGTGGAAAAACCTAATCCGCTTAGGGTTAGGGTTTTTGTAAGGGCTTTGTCCCAATCTTGTATAAGTAGAATGTATTAGGATGACGAGAGGGTTTCCCTTTTTGTTAGAATGTGTATTTTTGAGGTTGTAGTAGATCCTTTAGTTGAGTAAGAGGTGTTGTTGAGAGAATGGTGTGATCTATAGAGATCGAATGTAATGGGGAAAGAATTGTACAGTACGCAGCACTAGATTTTGCAAGAATATGAATAAAGAGCAGAAGCGAAAAATCTTTGTGGGCGTCGCCCAGGAGGGGGTGAACCATAGTATATCTATGTCATGTGTATAAATGTTTGCATTGCTTACTGTTATGTTTAAGTTAATAAGATTTATGGTGAATATGTTAAGTGTTAAACTTTATATTACTGCGCACTAAGGAAAAACTCAAATCTACAGAACAACAATAAGTAAATGAATGTCATAGCTAGTGTTTAGATATGAATCTTATGGTCTAGTAGATGAATATCTATCATGGAATATATGCGGCTATAATGGTTAATGGAGTCTTTTTGGAATATTAGTGTGTGTTATTGGTCTATGCTAAGATATAATGACGGTTTGAGGGATAACTGCGAGTAGATCCAATGCCTCTGAGAGAGAAACACATCCCATCCCATGGTTGTAGACATCTGAGTCCTACGGCCACCCATTGAAACCATCTCGGGTGAGACTACGTAGTGCACTTGTGCATTGTGTTTCCTTATAGTATCCAAAAGGGTTGATGGTAGAAGGGAAGTTGGTAATCATGTAGCCTAGAACCTGGGTCAGACCATAAGTAAACCAACAATGGTTTCGTTGTCGGTTGGAACTCATAAGATTAGATCGGGAGGGATGTATCATGCAGTATAGTACGAGGGTTAAGAAAGGGGATGTTTTTAGGTTGGAACCCCACAAAAGCGGAGATTGAAAGATGGTTAACAGTTCAAGAACTAGAGTTTTCCCATAAAGATAATAGACACCCTAGGTTTAAGCCAAGACAGTACTTGGAAGGGTACGTATTCAGCAAAATACACGAGAGTTTCTTCAGTGAGCTTCCCACGCTATTGTAGGAGTGGATAACACAATTGAAATATACCCATTCTATGAATAGAGTTAGATCATTGGAGTGGACAGAAGAAAGTATCTCACAGTTGAAAAGGGTGAATAATAAATTCACGTGCGCAGTAGATTTTGGGATAGACAACATTGTAGTGGGGTATATCATTGAGTTTGTAGTAGATACATCGAAGTCTTACAGTGTAGCAGAGCAGGATTTTCTTAAGGGCCCAAGGGGAAGGTACATTGGGTCGTTGTACACTTCGATCAAAATATTATTGCATGATAAAGGGGTATTAACCATGGAATCAGACAACTAAACTACCCTATGTGCATGGGGGAGTTAGGGGAAACACTGAGGAAGGTCTGAGATGGAGGGAGAAATGGATAGAGATGAACGTAGTAAAGAGAAAGATCCCACTATGATGGATCAAGAGGAGATTTAGGAAATTATGCAGAAGGCAGGAACGACGCGCAGTGGAAGACCCTACCAGTATAATCTCAATAGGAAGAAAAGAGCAGTATCTGAGAGGGAAGGCTTGGAGAGTGATTAGGAAGAGGTAGAGGATCGTTGTGTTGTGGAGAACATTGAAGAAATATTGTGTTCCACATATGAAATAAAGACTAGAGGAGCAGGATCTAATGAGGAATCAGGTACCTTTATCCAGATCTGAATCAGTGTAGAACCTACAACCCCATGTACGACTAACACATCAGCAAAGAAAGAGTTGTTTAGAGAACAAGTGACTAATGGTCAGAAGAATCTAGGAGATCAAAATAGAAGTGAGGGTACAAGTGGAAGTACCAGAAGTAGTACAGGTAGTGGTACAAGTGGAAGTACCAGTAGCAACACCAGTGGGAGTTCAAGTCCAAACAACAGTACACAGATAGTAGTACTGCACGGAGCAGGTACAGCACATTCCATAATGGCAGGGATAGATCCAACGATAATATTACCAGAGTTTCATGGGGATGGATCAGAAGACCCAAAGAAGCACCTATTCGTTTGTTAGCGAATATGGAAAGTGAAAAGAGTCATTGATGAGGCAGCAAAAGTAGCACATCTAGCAATAACGTTCAGAAACCGCACACTGGATTGGTATATGATTCTAGAAGTAAAAAATCCATAGGGTGCACCAGGAACAGTAGCAGAGATCAAGAAAGCACTAATCACGAAGTTTCAAAGGATCAGTTTATGAATGAGATTATTGAGGTTAGAAAAAAACCAGGAGAATCTGTATGGGACATCGACTAGAAGTTCAAGACATTGAAAGGTAACCTGAAGTATCCCATTTCTGACATGCAACACAGACAGTTGTTTATAAACTCTTTGTTACCACACTTAAAATATCCATTAAGATAGCAGAAATTTCAAACCCAGGCAGAGTCACTACAAGAAGTGATGCAGTTAGAAGAGAATCAGTATAAGCAGACATATCCATCCATAGAGGAGCTGAAGGAAGACCTGAAGAACTTGACAGTGCAATTAAATCATAATAAAATTTGGGAGAAAAGAGGAGTGTGGTGTACCCTATGAAAATAAGAGGGACATCACAAGAACGAGTTTCTGACATTCGTGCAATACCTGGGAGTAGGGCTTCCAAATCCATTTCCTATAGGAGGGACTTGGTGTGAAATATGCAACACACATGGGCATGATCCTTATCACTTCCCTATGATCCAAAAGTACAAGACAAAACCAAAGAGTACTTTCTGTAAATTTTGTAAGTCAGTGGGCCATGAAGACAAAAATTGTAGAACTCTAGAGCTAATGAAGGAAATAACCTCATATGCATACAGGATGCAGGTTGAGTTGATGGCAGGACAAACTATGCCACAGTTTGGCAACGCACAACAATTTCAAGCAATAATACATTTTCAGCAACCCCCGCAGTATAATCAGGAACCACAGTATCATCAACAGAAAATGCATCCACAGGGGAACAGAGGAGAATTCAGAGGTAGAAGAAGAGAAGGAATGGGCAAAGGCATAGGGCCTATTATCTGCCATAATTGTCAACAGCAAGGATGTTAAGGTTTAAGCTATTATTAGGTTTCGTTTATTTCATTAGATAACCATAGCATAAATAGGATCACTGAGAAATACACAATCACAAGAGACACATCATTTATCCTGGGAAACCCTCATGGGGGAGAAAACCCAAAAAAAACTTCCTTAATATAGATATCCAATACAATGCCAAGAGATAACTCAAACAAATACAGAATATCCTCTCCCAAGAATGCACCTCTCTCTCTCTTCTTCTTCTCCAACTGCAGCTCCAGACTTGCGCTCTGATCATCAAGTGAGTGAGTGAACAAATGAGGCACTAGCCTCTCTTATTTATACAATCTGGCATGTGTGAACTGGGGTGTCTTTTCACTGGTTGGGCTGACTTCTCATTCTGGGTGGTTATAACCACTTTAATATATTCTAGGTGGTTATAACCACTTTAATATATTTTGGGGCCGACTTTTCATTTATCCCATTACAATTAGGGTTTGACCAATCCGCAAAAGGTGATTTGGTCATTTACAATACCCGACATGATCAATACGCAAAAGGGGATTGATCTAATGAATAATACATCAATAATAATTAGAATACTCTTTGCAGTTACATTATTTCAACACTCCCCCTTAACAAGAAGGGTATTCTACA
>SNQJ01S0004447.1:182192-210746 GCA_010110895.2 Picea sitchensis | reverse complement strand
ACAGAAGAGTTCCTGAAGTTAATGACGAAGATCCAAGAGAAGCGAAATCTAAATAACCAGAATGTTCAATGGATTGTTGTAGAAATAAGGGATATTGGGAGAAACATCAATATAGTGACTAGAGGAGTAGTAAAGACAGGAGAATATGCACAGGATCAGAAGAAGGAATCTCAGTGTTGGATTCAGAAGAACACTCATCCACAGCAATTGTTTGATGCCAAGAAGGAGAAGGAAACTTTCAAGGAAGCAAAGGAGTTCCTGAAGGAGAATGAAACCTCCACATCAAACATTGCACTGAGGTATGATACTCCTATTTTTCATATCCCTTAGTATTTGGATCATACTTACAAAGGAAAGAAAACAGAGAAAGTAAGTAACTTAAAGAATTTCCTGTAATCTTGCTTTAAATTACTTAATGATAAGAATGCCATGGATTTATTTAAAATTATGATTTAGAAATACATCATAGAAGAAGGGTTAGAAACAGAACCAAAGAAGATAAATCAAGTCCATAGAAAGAAAAGAACTAGTATAGAGTTCAGATTAAATGCGAATATAAGAGACTTTAATATGGGAAATGTTATCCTAGACTTAGGATCAGATGTCAACATTTTGCCAAAGAAGACTTGGGAAGAAATGGGAGAACCTACACTAGGGTATTCCAATATCCAGTTGAAGCTAGAAAACCAGCAGAGAGTGATTCCCATAGGTATATTGAAGAATACAACAATGGATCTAGATGGTGTGTGCACCACAATAGACTTTGAATTAATGGATATGGTGGATGAGTCTATACCATTTCTAGCACTATTGGGAATTGATTGGGCCTTTGATAATCAGGCCATAATTAATTTAAAGACTAGAAAGATTATATTTAAAGTTGGGAAATTTAGGTTAGTACCACCTTTACATCCTTCAGATTGTGAAAGATATGTATAACTTGTGCCTGACAGTGTTCTATAGGATGATGTGAACCAGTTGTATAAGACTACTGTGCAAGAAGAAGACTATGTGAATCCAACTGCAGATGGAGTTCTCAGTTGGAGGAGTATCAATTCTGACATGTCAGATTCGAATACTGGAGTAGAAAACTGGCAGCAAAGATTGCATGAATTCTCTACTAGGAGGTGCACCAAGCTTACAGATGCAGTAAGATGGGTTGGGACAAAAGTAATACATTTTCCCACATTTACTAAAGAGGAAAATTTAGAAAACTTCCTAACAGAGTTTGAATCAGTGGTTTTGGATAGTCGGAGATTATTATTGTTGGATATAGCACTGGGAGACACACCTGCACGATGGTGGGGTGCACATAAGGAGGTAATTCAGGACTAGTATCAGTGTAAGTGACTGATGCGCATAAGATTTGGTAGAAGTCAGCAGGATAGACCCTTACAGAAGTATGATGGAAGTTGGAACCCAAGACATCACATAAATGATTGTATCACTAACTGGATATTGATACCACTAGGGGAATGGATGCATTATTTTATTCATACATTAGAAGGAATACCAAGTAATTGGTACAGAGAGAAGGAACTACACAGAGAAACTGTGAGTTGGGGCGCAGTGCAGCAGAAATTTATTAAGACTTTTGCATTTGAAAGTAAGAATCCATGGGTGGATCTGGCATTATAGAGGATCAAAAAAAAGATATTTGAAGATTATGGGGTAGATACAGTGACAGTAGATAGAGATTACAGAAAAGAAACACTTGAACAACTAGTTTACTCTTACCAGGTCGCAGAAGATGAAGAAGTAGAAGACAACCCACGTGACATACATATAGTAGAATGGGAAGGAGAAAGAGGGTTGGAAGGACCCCAGTTACAGTGAGAATAGTTCACTGCACCTATGAAGATTAAGAAGGTCAATATTGGAACTGAAGAGAATCCCAAGATATTTGTTGTAGGTGAATCCCCCTGGGGACAAGTGGATTCCCTCTTGGTCTCTAGACTCCTAAGGCCAAGACAGAAAAGTGCTTAACATGGACACTGACTTCCTTTTAGATCTAATCAAGCTAATAAATGAAAGAGAAGCAGAAAGATATGTACCTTATTAGCGACGTTTGTCCTTGCAAAGTCCAGGCTGAGCTTCGATACTGAGCTCCCTGATAGGTCTTGTAAAACAAACAAAGGTAGAAAATAATTCCTACTCTACTGAGATTATCTCAAACATAGATCCATCTACTACAGACAAACTCATATGGAACAAGCATAAGTTCGAAAGAAACAAGCCAAGCATTGATTATATTAATGAGAACAAGTAAAAGTACTTACAATCCTTTGAATGAAGGTGCAGCAGCTTCTTCCAATTCTCCTTGTCCAACCCCTTTGCTCAAGTAATCTCCATTGATTGCTTTGATGACATCTCACTCATGAGATCATAAGTTTGATGTAATTCTCAATCTATATCCCCTTTTCACCATCAGGAGGCATCCTTATATAACTTTGGAGAGGCCCAACCACTTGAGAGATCTTTGGGATAAGTTGAGGATTCCTCTCCTTCGGTTGAGGATCTTCCCTAAGATCATGCCTTGACCATCTATTCAAATCCAACTACCTTCAAGAATTGAAGGATTCTTCCCTTATTTGTCTCAACAAACCCAAAACTTGCTCAGAATAGGGTAGCGCTCCCCCAAAAGGATGCACAGGGCACTCAAACACTCCCCCAAAGAGGCTCAGGGGGCGCCAGCACTCCCTGACAATGGGTAGGGGAGCGCTCCTCTCCAAAATCCATTTTTTAGTGGTTCTTTCAATGGAAAAAATTTTGTACTCCCTGTCAAGTGATCTCTCTTCTTCAAAACTATCTTTGAGGTGTCTTAAGTGTCTTTATGATGTTGTTAGATGCATGACATAGGAAAGATAGTAGTATGATGTTTGTGACACTTGCAACACTTATAGTCAAGATGCGACACTTGCAGACAAGATGTGACACTTACAACACTGGTAATGATGACACTTGTGACACTATTGAAGTGAGTAATTTTGAGGTGTAACAATAGCCAGCATTGGAGATTACTGGGATGGTGAGACAATAGAAAAGATAACTGAATTACTGCACGAGTATAGTGAATTATTCCTAGCCACATTTTTAGAGATGAAAGGGGTAGCAGGAGAAATTGGAGAAATGAAGATACCCCTCATACCAGATGCAAGACTAGTTAGATAGAGACCATACAGATTAAACCCCATCTATAAGCAGAAGGTGAAGGCAGAAATCGACAGAATGCTAGAATCAGGAATCATAGAGCACGCAGAAGAATCAGAACGGATCAGTCCAATGGTGGTTCAGGAGAAAAAATAATGGAGGGATTAGGATATGTGTAGATCTAAGGAAATTAAATGATGCATTCCTACATAATCCTTTTCCTACTCCATTTGCATATGAGGTGTTAGAGAATGTGGGAGGACATGAAGTATACTCTTTCACAGATGGATTTTCAGGTTACCATCATATCATAATTTCTCCAGCGGACAGGTACAAAACTACATTTGCAATAGAGTGGGGGTCATATCAGTACACAGTAATTCCATTTGGTTTAAGGAATGCACCAACAATATGTTCCAGAGTAGTCGTAGTTGCATTCAAGGATTTTATACATAAATTTTTAAAAGTTTATCTGGATGATTGGACAGTATTCAGTTTATTGAAGGATTGTGTAGAAATTTTGAGGTTAATGTTAGAGAGATGTAGGAAATGTCAGATTTCCTTGAACATTAAGAAATGTATATTCAGTACACCATTTGGCATCCTACTTGGACACATTGTATGAAAACAAGGCTTGATAGTAGACCCTGCAAAGATTGTTTTTATAGTCAATTTACCACCACCAAAGTTAGTGTGTCAGTTGAGAGCAACATTGGGCCACACAGGGCACTACGGGAAATTCATAAAGGGATATGCAAAGATTATTGCGCCCATGGATAAGTTACTAAAGAAAGACATCAGGTTTCAATGGAATGATGAATTCCAAGAGAGATTGGACATACTGAAAGAGAAGATGGTGACAGCACAAATTTTGAGCTTTCCAGATAAGGCAAAATAATTTCACGTGCATGTGGACGCTTCATCCATTGCACTTGGAGCAGTTTTGGGACAACCAGGTGAAGGAGACATTGATCACCCAATATAATTTTCTAGTAGAAAGTTGTTTGAGTCTAAGCAGAACTATAATACTAACGAAAGGGAAGGTTTGGCTATGGTATATTCCTTACAGAAGTTCAAACATTATTTATTGGGTCAACATTTTAAGTTGTTTACAGATCATTTCGCTTTGGAATAACTAGTTAACAAACCAATGTTGGGAGGAAGGATATGTAGATGGTTGTTATTGTTTCAGGAATATGATTTTGAAATCATAGTAAAACTAGGGAAGTTGAATGCAGGTCTATCAAGAATTACTAAAGGAGAGGAGCCAAAGAACTTGGAGGAGAATTTTCTTGATGTTAACTTATTTTATATTCATATTGTTGATGATTATTTTGCTGACATTGTTGGAATTTTTAGCACAGGAATGGATCCCAAGGAATTTACTGTTGTGCAAAAAAAAAATTGGTAGTGCGTGTTGCAGACTATCAATGGATTACAGGTCATTTATACAAGTCAGGTGCAGATGGAATTATGAGAAGATGTGTGATGGAGCATGAATGCTCATTGGTGCTAGAAGAAGCGCATGAAGGCATAGATGGAGGGAACTATGCAGGAAATCCTACACCACAGAAGGTGTTGTGTGCAAGATTATGGTGGCCTACAGTACATAAGGATGCAAAGGAATATTGCCAGACTTGTGATGTCTATCAGAGGGTGGGAAAACCATCCAGAAGGGATGAAGTGCCACTTATGCCCCAAGTAACTTTACATGTTTTTGATAAATGGGTCATGGATTTCATTGGACCCATTAACCCACCAGCAAGGAGATCAGGAGCCAAATACATCATCACTGCAACATAATACTTAACGAGATGGGAAAAAGAAGCACCAGTGAAGGACTGCAGCGCAAAAACTGCAGCATTGTTTCTCTTTGAGAACGTGGTGACCAGATTTGGATGTCCTAGAATTTTGTTGAGTGATCAAGGAACTCATTTCTTTAATAGTACAATCAGAGCTATGACAAAATAATTCAAGATACATCATCATAAGAGAACACCTTACCATCCCCAGGAATATGGTACAGTAGAATATTTTAACAAGATTCTAGAGAATGCATTGACAAAGATTTGCAATATGAATAAGGACGATTGGGATTTGAAGGTATCAACAGTATTATGGGATTACAGGACTACATGTAAGAAGCTTACAGGACAGACACCATTCAGACTGGTGTATGGGAAGGAAGCAGTGGTTCCATTGGATTATCTAGTACCTAGTTTATGCATTGCAGCAATAACCAACATGACAGAAGGAGGATTTGCGTAGGAAAGATTGGATCAGTTGATGGAGCTGGAAGAAGATAGAATTTTAGTAGGATTTCACTAGGAAGTACAGAAAGAAAAGAACAAAGCTTGACATGATAGGCACATAAAGAAGAAAATCTTTAACGAAGGATATCTAGTTCTCCTCTATGACAACAGGTATTTACAACACCCAGGGAAGTTCAAAATGCATTGGTTAGGGATTTATCCGGTGGAGGTCATTACGAATGGAGGTGTTGTGCAATTGAAAGATCTTGCAGGGAAGAATCTCAGAGGACTAGTGAATGGCAGTCGACTGAAATTGTATCAAGACAGTCAACCTAACAACCTGAGGTAAAAACAGCGAGTGAAGGTATGATTGTACATATTGTATATAGTAGATGTTAGAAGAAAAAGACAAAAATCCATAAAAAGAAGAAATATAACAAAAAGACAAAAAAATAGAAGAATATTAGAGGGTTTTTTATGTAATATATTTGCTAGCATTAACAGTGCACCGCAGAAAAACCAGGATTCAAGACACTGTGCGCTGGAAAATAGTTGAAAAACACAAAAGAGGAGTGCACTGGAAAATAGTTGACAAACACAAAAGAGGAGTGTGTAGGAAAAAGTGAAAAAGTGACAATTGTCAGTGTGAAACAGCTGTCAGTACATTGCCCCACTATAAAGTCGAAAAAAGGGGAAAAATATGGTCATTTGTGTTTTTTCGCTAAGGAGAAGAACGAAGAGAGAAGTCTAACTGTGAGAGAGTGATAATTTGGGAGAGCAGGTTGAGAATTTCATATGAGCAGTCTGAATCTTAACAAGATGTCACCACCACGCATTGGAGCGTCGAGCAAGGTTGGGCAAAACACTAGAAGTAGTGCTCAGGTGACACAAATAGGGACGCAAGACATGCCCACAGTCATGGATGTGGATAAGATCCATACATCGAAATATGAGCCACAAGGCATGCAGGTCAACGAAGAAGGAAACATATCACAGGAGGTCAGGCAGCCCGAGGAGGACTCAGAGAGGACAAAATCTCGCATGTCCAGGGGAAAATGGCCACAACAGGGTGAACATGCCACAGATTCAGCGTAGCGGGGCCTAGATCTAGAAGAAGAGCATGAAACAGAGCACCAGGGCATACCATAGGTCGGGGTGTCATACCCGCAAGGGAAGAAGAAGGTACAAGTTGAGACCAGCGCGCAAGGAATATTGCGCACACAGACGGAATTGGAAATCGTAATGCTAAAAATCCCAGTGGGTGTACAGGTAGATGATGATATGGTGGAAGGAGTAGACACCATGAAATACTTCGATCATGATGTGGTTGACTCAATCAAATTCCCAGATTTGGTGCAGCATAACTATATACAGAGTAGAGGAGAGGGCCCATCAGGCGTGCCACTGTTGGAGGCTGCGCAGTGGCTCCCGGGGCTCTACAATACAGGGATCATGAATTTGTTGGATATACCGCACTTTGGGCGTCGTAAACACATCAATGGATGTGTGAAGAAACTCCCATCAAGGGTGCATGGAGGAATTTTGTGGATGGATAGGCCAGTGCCTATTAATGTGGGCATGATTGCAGCTATCATTGGGCTACCCACGGATGGGGAGAAGCCAGAGAAATACTTAGAGGATAAAACTAAAGAAAAAACCATCTCTGATGAAATCAAGGCAAAGTATGGCATGGAGAAAGGAAATAGGGGAATCAGGATCAACGACATAAATGATCATGCGACAAAATTTTCTACAAGGTTGTTAAGGTGCAAGTTAATGCGCAAGTGTAGAAAGGAGGAAGTACTAGCAGGAGTGGTAGCAGATGCAATGTAGTGCGCGAAGGGGAGCTCAATGAGTTGGGACCCTTATCTTCTTAATTATTTCTTGGAGAATTGCAAGGACACAAAGTGTTGGGGATCTAAGTTCCACTACTCATGGTTACTCATCCTCATTTCACTTGTAGGATGGAAAGAAATGACATACAATATGTTCCTGCAGAGAATAGGAAAGTGTGGTGCAACCTGCCACATGTCTCTTAGAAGTACAGCAGACCCAAAGGCGAAGAAAATAAACAACGATGTATTTTCTCTATACTTGTCAGAGATCTAGAATCGCTTAGCTGACACATGGAGGATTTGCCCAGAAACTGTCCAGGAGTTTAGACAGATAGAAAATTTTCAAACATCGCGCCATAGCATGTGGTTGCAGGTGAAGAAGGACCCAGACAAGGAGTGGCTATAGCTAATCTACTGTGTGACGACGTAGAACATACAGATGGAGGTCTAGGAGTGGCCTGAGGAATGGAAAGTGCCAGTAATCCCAAAAACAGTGCCAACAGTACAAACTCAGACGTGGGACAGAACAATCCTCGCACAGAAGACAGGTAGAAATGGCACTGATAAGAAGAATAAGAAAACACAAGGTCCAGTAGGGACAAGAAACCCCATACAAAATAAATCATGATGTGGTTCTACACGGGATCCACCGTGCATAGAGCAGGCACCAAGAGGAACAATAGAACAGGTGCGCACATAAGAAGTACAAATGGAGATACAGGATATACCTATGGAGGAATAATTTGGGAAGGATACAGGCATGGATACACAGATTCCAGAGGCATCTGAGCCATCATATGCCCAAAAGAAGAGAAGAGGGGAGCAATCAAGTAACTCTAGGAAGAAGACGAAGGCCCATAGAAAACCACTGGAAACATCATTGACAATAGATGATGTGGAACTAATAGCCACAATAGTCGAGGATCAACTATCTGAGGTGTGGGCTAATGATGAGAACCACAGGGCTTAGATTCTGGGGCAAGTACAGGAAGTGAAAACTGTGGTGGAGCAGTTAAGGATCAGGGAAGAGCAGTCATCAAAAGAGAAACCAACAAAAACTAAGGAAGGAGTGCATGTTGGAGAAATAGTCTAAATTACAACATAGGGGAGCACCAACTTTATCATAACACCTGAGATGGTGTTCATTGGAGATAGCATAGAATCCCCTGAAGGACATTGAGACATTGGACTTGGCATTTCCCAAGATGCCGACAAAGGCGCTCTATAAATTACATATTAGCGTCGTGCAAGAAATTAAGTCCAGGGCAAGGTCTGATGCAACGAATTTATAGATAGCACAGGAGGAAAATATCGCACTGAAGGAAGTAATCAGCTAAGAAGGACAAGAAAANCCGACAAAGGCGCTCTATAAATTACATATTAGCGTCGTGCAAGAAATTAAGTCCAGGGCAAGGTCTGATGCAACGAATTTATAGATAGCACAGGAGGAAAATATCGCACTGAAGGAAGTAATCAGCTAAGAAGGACAAGAAAATAAGATAGCACGGAAAAAGGTAGAGGAGATGGAGAAGTACATTGGTGCATTATTTTGAACCATCCTAGACAGCGCAGACTCGGAGGGAGTATCTACTGAAGAAAAGATGTGGAAAATAACACAGGCCTTGGAGCAGTACAAGGACCAGATAAAGGAGCTGGAGGAGTGCGCAGTACCCACTACTCCTCCAGAAGTCTGAACGTAGCGAGAACAGGATGCCAGAAAATTTGCAGAAAATATTGTGCAGGCTATCCAAAGGATAACAGAGTTGTTGGAGCGTAGTGGCCAGTTGTGGACACAACTTTTAGAATATGGGAGCTTGCAATGCCTGCAAACAAGGGAAGATAAGATACATGCAGTAATGGTAGAGTTAAAACCGTGACAGAAGACATTATCACTACCAGAAAGGATCAATATTTTTGCATAGATGAAGAGCCTACATGTAGAGGAGAAAGCAATGCAGGTGAAGAAAATCACAAGACAAGCTCAGTTGGAGCCTCTGAAGGAAAAGGCAGAGAAGTTTGTCATGGAGATCGACGTAGAGAAACTGCACATAGAACAGATAGGCTTGGAGGGGGGGGAAATATTGAGACCCCCATTCACCACGCAGATGGTGGAAGCCATGATGGAAAAGAACAACCAATCTAAGGAAAAATACAAGCATATAGCACGGATGTATGAAGCACTGGCACAAGCAGTAAAAGATGTAGGATTCTGTGAGTGACTTGGGATGAGCCATGATGTCAGTGTTGTGAGCCTATTGGCGCAGGCCAATTTTGGGGAGAATCAAGGAAGTTTTGAAGGAATTGAAGCAGCGCCGGAAAATAGGGGAGCACGCCGGAATTAGAAGAAAAGCAGTGCCGGAAAAAGAGGAAAAGAAGCATCGAGAAAATTAGTTACAAAGTGAACAAACTTCTTCGGAGAAATTGTAAAGTGGACAAGCGTCGACTTGGACAATAGTTGGATCGTGGAACAGCCAAGATTAATTCAAGGAGAAATTGGACAAACCTAATCTTCTTAGGGTTATGGTTTTTGTAAGGGCATTGTCTGATTTTTGTATAAGTAGAACGTATTAGGACGACGAGAGGGTTTCCCTTTTTGTTAGAATGTGTATTTTTGAGGTTGTAGTAGATCCTTTAGTTAAGTGAGAGGTATTGTTGAGATAATGGTGCAATCTGTGGAGATCGAATGTAATGGAGAAAGAATTCTACATTGCGCAACACTAGATTTTGCAAGAATATGAATAAAGAGCAAAAGCAACAAATCTTTGTAGACGTAGCCTAGGAGGGGGTGAACCACAATATATATGTATCATGTGTATGAATGTTTGCATTGCTTATTGTTATGTTTAAGTTAATAATATTTATGGTGAATATGTTAAGTGTTAAAGGTTATATTACTGCGCACTAAGGAAAAACTCCTGAAATATGCAGAACGACAATAAGTAAATGAATGTCATAGCTAGTGTTTAGATCTTAAGCTTATGGTCCAGTAGATAAATATCTATCATGGAATATATGCATCTATAATGGTTAATGGAGTATTTTTGGAATATTAGTGTGTTGTTGGTCTATGTTAATATCTAATGAGGGTTTGATGGCTAATCGTGAGTAGATCCAATGCCTATGAGAGAGAAACACATCCAATCCCATGGTTACAGACATCTGAGTCCTGCAGCCACCCATTGAAACCATCTCGGGTGAGACTGTGCAGTGCACTTCTGCGTTGTGTTTCCTTCTAGTATCGAGAAGGGTCGATGGTAGAAGGGAAGTTGGTAATCATGTATCCTAGAAACTGGATCATCCCATAAGTAAACCAACAGGTGGTTAATAAATTTGGATATATATATATATATATATATATATATATATATATATATTTACATATAAAGTACATGTTTACATGTTGAGCACTTGGTGAATGTTGTTGGGAAAGGCCACCTCATTACCTCAGGAAAACATGTGAATGTTTGGTTTAAACGCATCTCTTCTTTCCCCTCTTGGAAAAGAGTTTCATGTAACATGAAATTTCCCTTCATCACCCAATTGGAATCCCAATCTAACCCTTAAAAATATATTCATGTCTTTTTTTAATGCAATAAGTCGCCTTCATCACTCGAATCTAAAACAAAATGTTATTTTGTATTACAATGTTATTTGAAGGTCGTAATTACATTGATAAGTATACACCTATTGAAAATAGCCAAGTTAAATAGCCTTTTAATAAAAAATAGGCAATTTATGGGTTGGATTTAATGAAAAGGGAATATCCTTAAGAGTTTGTGTGTTTAGAAGTTGGAGTCAGCCTCAAGTATATGAGTCTATATCAAAGAAGGTTGAGATACCAAACAATTGGTATTAGATCCATGACCTTTTTTCAAGCTGTAAGCATCTACCATAATGAAATATTTCAATATTTCATTGTTTATATTCTCCAGAAGTTTGTTTCTTTATTCTTCTGAATTCTGAATATTTTGAAGTTAAATTCCTTATATGTTATCTGTAATGGGATCATGACTATGCATATATGTATCTGTATGAGGATTTTATTGTAGCAACTAGGTCAATGAACAAGATTGGATGTCATGCATAAGTGTCATTTATAAAATATGAGGATAGGCATTGTGTTAGGCCATCCATTCCACGAGGATTTTGACACTCTTTGTTCTACCCTTAGGATAACTTGTTACATAAATCTCTGGTTTATTTCAGGGAAAATGAACCCCTTATTAGACGGCGTTAACCTCACTAATATTTCAATAGATAATACATC
Source organism: Picea sitchensis (assembly GCA_010110895.2). Taxonomy (NCBI): domain Eukaryota; kingdom Viridiplantae; phylum Streptophyta; class Pinopsida; order Pinales; family Pinaceae; genus Picea; species Picea sitchensis. The sequence continues at coordinate 199,242 of SNQJ01S0004447.1, read as the reverse complement.
TTCTTTTACTTATTTAAGAGACAAACGAACATCATCATTAGCCACTTCTTTATCTTTTAACTCAAGTATTATTTATATTCGAGCACCCAGTTCTTCTAAAGATTGGGAGTTGCCTCCCATAAAACCTTAGAATGTTTATAAACTTAAAATGGTGGCACTATGTTTCCCATTCCTTTATCAAAGTCCATTTGGTAAACATTCATTTTACTTCCGATCAGAACCTGATCCATATCAATCTTCTTGATAAGAGTTTAAATGATTGGGATAAAAAGAAGGCTACTTATATGTCCATTTTGGAGCTATAAAATTTGGACTGGATCCTTTGGTCTGACTGTATCTTCCAGTCTCTTCCCTTTGTTGTGTTATCGATATCTTTCATAATTGATTTTTTGATGCCTTGATTGGTGGATTTCATGCTCCTCTATGTGATGGACCTTCTTTTGCAACCGTTTATCCTAAGTATGCAGTTTCCCTAGATGATCCTTATATCTATGACCTTCTAAAATATTATATCCTTCCAGCTGGATTTGATATGACCTCACGCTCTCGTATACTACAACTTGAATGCATGGTAGTTGTCATATTTAGTAATGATAACCTGCCACCTTTGTAGAAAAAAAAATTAACCACTTCACGCTTGCATAGTGTAATAGAAAAAGATACCTCGAAGAACTCTCAGAGTATAACCTTTGACTGGATAGGCATCTCATATCCAACCTCTTGGGAACATAAGTATGATGGGTTTATACAACAGATGATTCAACAGAAACTGACCCAAAAAAACATCCAGAAACCCATTCCCATTCAGATGATGTAGAGATCTCTTTCATTTAAAACCCCTAAGCTATATCGATCTCATAATGACATCCAACATACTTGTAGCCAAACTTGACAACCTAGGAAAACAAAAGAAAAAATAGAAACCAACCATTCAGGTAATCATCTTGAATTCATATCTTGTCAAGAAACGTTAAACAATCTTCATGGATGAAGATCCTTCACAATACCAAAAGTTGATTTAATGATGTTCTCATTTCCTAGAGAAGAAAGTGGGAGTATTAAAAGGCATCCCACATGTGAATAATCCTTTATTCCTACAAGAAATATTCCAACATCAAGTTTTAGACAATACTCTAAAAACTTAAACACCAAAAGGGAATATATAGATATAAAATCATCAACCCCAAATGACACGGTTAATGATGAATGTAAATTGTGGAATTGGGAAAATTTCCAAGCACATCTCACAGGGTTGAACATTGATGATCTCCACATGGATGTTTTTAAGATTATAGAAGATTGCAAAGAAAATAAAAAAAGAGAAGTAAAAGATATCTCTAAGAAACTAGATGTATTTTCCCATGTTTTGACAAATACAACTACTTTAAAAAATGTAGTTGGTAAAATAGATGCTAGGCTTGATCTGTTAGATAAATTATTTTTGAAAATCCTTTATATTCAGAAATCAACTCAGAAACCTAGTAGAAATATTCTAGTCCTAGAATAATTTTCTAAGAAAGGAATTCCCCAAAGAAGTAAGGGACATAAGAGGAACAAGTCCTTATATATGCTATATACTCTTGATCCTAGACATGTCTGGGATTTCAGAGCTTCCCAGACTGAGATGGAACAAACATTAGAGTATATCTAGTTTGAAGTTTTTGCGATGAAGAAATGGCCTAAATCCTTAAAGGCGCCTAAAAAAAAAAATCATATCTTCAGGTTTTATCTATAAAGAATGAACTTGACCAAGATGGGGACACCCCAATATTCCAAAGTAATGTCCCTTCCTCATCTCAAACCAAGGATGTTATTATTTCATCCATTGGAATCCAAGGGATAAATGAATTTTCCAGCTCAATGCCAAACCCATAATCAACATAGGATGCCAAACCCCAGAAGAATTAAAAGACACTTTTCAGTTGCTTGGGAATTGGGCTATTGCCAAAAGAACCTCACTTGATACTATGATTGCTAGATATGTGGCAACTTTAATTACTTCTGGATTCACTAGTTTAGCATGAGACTAGTGGAAATGGTTACCAATAGAAACCAAAGAAGAAATTTGGCATTCTCCTACTATTGATTATGACTTGATAGAAGCCCTCAGTAGCCAGTTTTATGGATCCCCAGTTGGTGTTGATGCAGATCATATGGCTTCCCTATTCATGACCCAAATAATAGGGAATTTAGCACACCATAAAGAATATTATTTTTATACACTAATATTTCTAATCCAATCGGGCCATATGAATGACCCAACATATATCAAATATTATGTTTGTAGCTTTCCTAGTGCTCTTCCTGGTGCAGTAGAGCAGTATTTCAAAGATAAAAATATTAATACCAGAGATATGTCTTTAGCAATGATAGATAGAAATATAAAGGTTGCCATCCAAGAACATTATCTTGCAAAAAGGGTGACTAAATATTTCAAACGCTTCTAGCATATGTTTAGTCCTTCTTTATGCAGAGAAGTAGGAGATATGCCTGAATGGGGATATGGTGCTTTCAGCAAAGAACACCAAACTGTTAAATCTTATAAATGTCATTGTGATGGAAAAGGAAAGCTCCATACTTTCATGTCTAGATAGACAAGAAGAAATATGAAAAAATATATAATCCCAAGCATCATAAGATTCCCTATCTAAAGAAAAGAAGAACCCCTTCCAAGAAGATCGTCTATTATAATTTCCAAAAACCAGGGAATTGTGCCAATGAATGTCCTAACAAAAAGAAAAAACCCAAATTGTCAGCTCTATTCACTGAAGATCTTGAGCCTGAATTATGGGATCTTTGTTTTTGTTCTCTTTCAGATTGCCTGGAAGGATAAATTAGGTATCTAGACCCATCAAAATTCTCTAATTGTGACTCTCTTTTTTATATTGATTCATAATTTAGTGACTCAGAATATTATAGTCCTATTGATCCACTAAATTGGGGGGGAGATAACAGACCACATTATGACTTATGTATGATGTCAACACAAAATCTAGAAGCAAGACTTGCAAAAATTGAAAAGTCCTTAGAAGAAACGTTGGTTTGGAAATATGTTTCGAGAATAGAACTTAAGAAAGAAAGAGATAGTTTACTAAGAAGACTAGTTAGACCTCCAGCCATATGAGAGAAGAAAAAGATTCCAGATATTGCCTACAAAGCTAGTTCCAGTTATTATTCTCCCATTGAACTCTACACCCAGCATCATGATAGTCACAGTGATAGACAACAGTTCAGGAAAGACAAAGAAGTAATGTTGCTAACATAAATTAGAGAACAACAACCTATCATAAGATTAACAACGGAAAAAATTAAAGAACTTAAAATCATTCTTGAAACTGTCAAAATAGAAGTAGAAAATTCTTCATATGAAGAATATTCAAAATTGCTTGAAGAGGCAGAAAGAGTCCCATTGTCTGGAAAGGGGTATAAAAAGAAAATACAAATTCAAGAGGAAGAATCAAGTGAAGCAGAAATAGTGGTAAAAGAAGAACCGGAAGAAACAGATTCCTCATTGGGATTACAAGATTGTAGTGATACAAGATTCTTCATTAAAGTCTGGTTCTCTCCTGCAGAACATGCTCCCTACCAGCTAGATTGCTTTCTATATTCAGGATGTCAGTTAAATCTCTTACGAAGAAAAGCAATTCATGTTTGGCCAACATTGGGAAGACATTATTCTAGATTAATAATTAATAATACAATTATTAATTATTAAATAATATATATAATAAGTAATGATAATAATAAATAGTTATTGATTATCCAAGGGATGCATCCTTTTATGGATGGTCAGCATATGTTCTCTATATATGGAACACTCATCATTGTAATAATACATCGATCATATCTCATCTCATGTGAAGAAAAAAATCATGGTATTAGAGCAGCATTGGGCTCGACTCCCTCACGAGAGGGACTGGAAAAATAAGAGATAGCTTGCATTTTGTGAAGAGTTTTTGAATGTGTGTGAAAAGAAGAGAGACTACTTGGCACTCGTGTCTTTGGAAATTTTCAAAATGGCTGATGAGAATGCTAGGCATACATACATAGAGGATATCAATTGTTTGGTTTCCAATATGTTGAGGCATTCGGATATTTTCAACATGAGTACACTCCACGGGAAGATTGGTAGTTTTTGGCACTCCATTTCTTGTAATTATCTTATGATTCCATTATTTTCTCTGTTGATAGCACAGTACAAGCCACAAACTCTGAACCCACCCATAAGTTCGTCTAGCAATAAGACATACATGTATGGCGACCAATTTCAAAGCAATTTGTACAACATTTTGAATTATCTTGTTCAGAATACGCCTATGACATGGTTGAATGTTTCTTCTTATGGCGAATCTACCAACAACATTTATGGGCTTCTCCAGTGTAGGGGAGACGCATCGCAAAAGGAATGTTACTATTGTTGTCAGAATATAAGGAATAATGTTTCTACAATGCGTCACAACAATATTGAATGTTGATTGTGGTTTCTTATGTGCGAATTGCACTACCGTAACTACAACACCTTCATTCCCAATTCCTCGATAGAGACACCTTTTCTGGATGCAGTTATTGATTTTAGCTATGTAATTGAATTTTGCGGGACAAGTGTTCTTATGGTTTTCACTTGTGTTAATGATATTCCTACCAATGTTAACCCTAACCCTAACATTGACAATGATATCACTCATTGGGGAGTAGAGATTAATGCAAAACATGGCTTATCTCACGCTGAAATTGGAGAACTAGTCCAAGTAAAATATAAAATTTTGAAATACAAAATTAAGGACAACGACTGTGTTATTTGTTATTTGAACGTTATACAGGATGATAATTGTGTACGCCTCTTACCATCGTGCAGCCACTACTTTCACCTAGATTGCATAGACCAGTGATTGCCATACCAAGCTACTTGTCCCTTGTGCAGAGGTTCTACTCGTCGCAATACCCATGGAAAATCAGAGAGGATCCTATTATCAATTCATATGTAAAAATAAGGAAACCATACTATTGGTTTGTGGGTTTGGAAATTGTAGCATTGCAGTAGACTATTTCGTTCAGTATGGATTTGCTACAAAAGTATTGATTCTCAATGTTGAGTAGATCAAATCATGTGTGTGTTAATATTTCTGTATTTGAAAATTTTATATGGCAGCCATGGTTTCCTACAAGACGAGGATACTGGACTTGCACAACACTCAGACTGTGTAATATGCCCATTGATGATTTGAGTCTCAGAGAAATACTATGCCTTTGGACACATAGATTAATGGATTGTCGTTGAAGAAGGCATATGTGAGGTCGACACCATATTATGAATCCATGGAAGTAGTTGTGAGTATACAAGTGCTCGTATAGATGTTTGAGGTAGCATCATGAGACATTCTCCCTGGAAGGTCCTGTGTGGACTAGTAGGGGGGAATGTAGACTTCATCCTGACATCAAGTGCTCGTAGAGATGTTTGAGGTAGCAACATGAGACATTCTCCCTGGAAGGTCCTGTGTGGACTAGTAGGGGAGAATGCAGACTTCATCATGACATGCCTTAGATGGTCAGATGAAGGAACCAAGACATTGGTTTCACGAGGAAACCTCGATATATCTTGTGAGACATTGGTTCCATGAGGGAACCTTGATATGTATTAGACATGTGTTTCATGAGGGAACCACGAGATGTCTAGTATGGACATAGTTCATGAGTGAAACCTAAGGTTGGACACTTCAAAATATTTGGGTGTCCATTATACATTCATATACCCAAGGATAAAAGGACCAAGCTAGACCCTTCAGGAAGAAAGGGTACATTTGTGGGGTACAGTGAGCCTTCGAAGGCATACCGGATCTACATCCCTGGACAGAGACAGATTGACGTGAGAAGATATGTTACCTTTGAAAATGAGGTATCCTTCAGGAGATCTATAGGATCTCACATGGATATTGATAGTGAGAGATAGGAAGAGATGGTGCCTTCTCCCCCTCACCCTCAAGCAGTTCAAAGGGAGACAGTTGAGCCTATTGATCAAATTTATCATGTTGATCATGTATCTCCAGTTGATGTTCCCAGAGATACTACAGTAGGTCATAAGAGACATGCATGGGATCATCAGACTCTGTAGGAGGTAGAAGGACATGCATCTCCTCGTGGTACCTTAAGAGAGCAAGAGACCTCATAGATATTTTTTCTATGTTGTAGTTCTTAACCACATCATTGATTTTGAGCCTTCTTGTTATGAGGAGGCATCTAGTCAGCCAGTATGGAGAGATGCCATGATGGAGGAGTATCATTCCATCATGAAGAATGATGTGTGGGATATTGTTCTAAGACCTGAGGGGAAGTCTGTAGTGACTTCCAAGTGGATCTATAAGATCAAACACACAGCTGACAAGAGCATCGAGAAACACAAAGAGAGATTTTTTTCTAGAGGATTCTCTCAAGTGGAGGGAATAGATTATGAGGAGACATTTGCTCATGTTGCTTGATACGCTTCTATCCAGATGATTATTTCCCTTGCAGCATCCATGGGTTGGAGACTACATCAGATGGATGTGAAGACATCCTTTCTCAATGGAGAGATTGAGGAAGAAGTATACATCGAGCAACCAAATGGTTTTGTGATACATGAAAAGGATTCGCATGTGTGCAGGTTGAAGAAGGCCCTGTATTGACTCAAGCAGGCACCTCAATCTCGATATGTGAGGATTGATGGACACCTGAGTTTGGGCTTCAATAAAAGCATTGTTGATCCCAAAATGTACTACAAGATTGTTAATGGTGAGTCCCTGATTTTTGGTCCTCTATGTTGATGATTTACTCCTCACTCTTTCAAAGAGCCTTGTTGTTGAATGCAAGTATGTGTTGGGCTCTGATTTTGAGATGAAGGACCTTGGTATGATGCACTACTTCTTGGGACTAGAGGTATGGTAGATAATTGATGAGATCTTCCTGAGTCAAGGGAAGTACATAGTTGAGATATTGAAGAAGTTTTGGATGTTGAACTATAAGCCCTTGGCTACACCAATTGTGATGAATCTTAAGAAACTAAGCTTGTGTTCTTTCGATTCCAATGAGATTGATTCGACCCTATATAAACAACTAATTGGATCATTGATGTATATGGTTAACACCATACTAGATATTTGTTATGTAGTGACTGCACTTATCCAGTTCATGAGTCAGTCGAGACAAACACACTAGATTGTTGTGAAGCATGTGTTGAGATACCTACAAGGCACAATTGGACATGGTCTGAGATATACTTCTAATATTGACATGAGATTGCAGGGATATACTGAGTTTGATTGGGCAGGGAGTGTAGTGGACAGGAAGATCACCTCTGGTTTTTGCTTCACTTTGGGATCTACCATAGTTTCCTGGTGTAGCAGGAAATAGACTTATGTGGCTTTGAGCACCGCAGAAGCAGAGTACTTTGCATTGAGTGTGGTAGTCCACAAAGCAGTGTGGATTCGCAAGCTCCTTGAATATTTATTTGGACATGTTTTGGCTTCCACCGTTATTCATTGTGATAACCAAAGTTGTGTGAAGCTCTCAGAGAATCCAATGTTTCATGACAAATTGAAACACATTGAGATCAAGTACCATTACATCCAAGACATGGTGCAGAGGAAGGCAGTATTGGTGCAGTACCTTCCTACATATGAGCAGGTTGTTGATGTTCTTACCAAACCCCTTACCAGGACAAAGTTTGAGTACTTATGTGACAGACTTGGTGTGTCAAAGAATGCCTCCCTCACTGAGAGGGAGTGTTGATGTTTGCAGCTTCCTGAGACATTCTCCATATCATACTCCTTTGTGACTGAGTTGAGTTGATATATGAGGACACGTATCCGAGAAGGGATAAGTGGGTTTGGTGTTATAGCCCAACATCCCTTGTGGAGATCACACGAGGACATGTCCCTTGTGGAAATCACATGAGGACATGTCAAGGGAGTTGACCTTGATGTCACACACTATGGGGAGTTGACCCTAGTGTTTCTAGCGGGAGTAGCCTCTAGAATTCCACATGGGAGTGCCATGTGTGACAGACTTTAGATCGTACTCCTCTATGACTGAGTTGAGTTGATCTTTGAGGACACTTAACCAAGAAGGGATAAGTGGGTTTGGGCTTATAGCCCAACGTCCCTCGTGGAGAGCACATGAGGACATGTCCCTTGTGGAGAGAACATGAGGACATGTCAAGGGATTTGACCTTGATGCCACACACTATGGGGGGTTGACCCTAGTGTTTTTAGAGATAGTAGCCTCTATAATTCCACATGGGAGTGACATGTGTGATAGACCTTTTGCTACAATGTATCGAGTAAGAATCAAGTGGACCTTCTCCTATATTGGGTTACAGACCAAGGGAGATAGGATGCATTTACCACAAAGGTGTATTTGTGGTAAATAGGCCCAAGCGTATTCCTTCCTTGATCATGAAAAGGAATAATATGGACTCGAGGTGCTTTCCATGTGTTAGTTAGAATCGGGTTGACATTCACTCAGAGGTGTGTACTTGTGGTGAACGACCCAGGTGTGGTATTTTTCCTAGTAATGGTGATTTGACAAGGAATGATAAAGACTCAAGATGTTATATGCTATCACTCTAATTCACATGCAGACCCAGAGTGAGCTTGTTCTTAGAGAGAGTCAATTGGCTCAGAGGGAGAGCCGCAGAAGGAGTTTTCCCTCGGTTCAAGTGGGAAAGAGACATATCCCAAGACTAACAGACAAGTGTCAGGAGTCTAGGGTGAATTTTGTATACTTCAGAGACAAGCTTTGGCATGATGAAGAATGTCTCCCTCATTGAGAGGGAGTTTTGATGTTTGGACAACATCGAGAAGACACTCTTCTAGATTAATATTTAATAATATAATTATTAATTATTAAATAATATATATAATAAGTAATGATAATAATAAATAGTTATTGATTATCCAAGGGATGCATCCTTTCATGGATGGTCACCATATGTTCTCTATACATGGAACACTCGTCATTGTAATAATACATCGATCATATCTCATCTCATATGAAGAAAAACAACACAGAATACTACTGGCATAAAACTACACAAGGAGGATTGTCTATAGATGGTTCATCTATAGAAATATTTGGAGAAACCAAAGATTTCCAGCTGAAAATAAATAACCATCCTTTCAGGTAGTCATTTCATGGCTTAGACAGTATTATATATGATTGTATATTGGGTGCAAGTTTCATGTAACTTGTATCTCATTTTACTTTGGCTTCAAAGGAAAAGATCATGAAATTGTATCTAAATGGAAATATTGTAAATACTTCTCTATTTATTGAAGGTGTTTGTAAAACAAAAGATGCAATATCGAAACAGTTTGAGCAACTAACTACATCTAAGTTGAATAAATTAGAAAGAGATTATTGATATGCTATGATGCACCAAGATGTGTTGAATCCTATTAAAGAGAAATTCCTTAAGGGTTGCACCTCTGATTCTCCTAATGCCTTTTGGAATAGGGAGAAGTATTTGGTATCCTTGTCATATGATCATTTAGCAAAGGTCTCTCAACAGAAATCCTATGTTGAACTTATGAGCCCCTATGAGATCAAAATCTTCCAAGAAGAGATTCATGATCTTTTAAAGAAAGATTTGATAGAACCTTCCAAAAGTGCATGGGCATGCAATGGATTCTATGTGAACAAATATTTGAAATAGAAGATAGGTAAGATGAGACTTGTGGTGAATTACAAACATCTTAACAGAGCCTTAAAACCCATCAGATGTCCTTTACCAAGTAATCATTCTTTGCTCCACAAAATAAAGGGAAAAACAGTGTTCAACAAATTTGAACTCAAATCAGGTTTTTACCAAATTGGAATTATACTAGAAGATCGCCACAAAACAAAATTTGTGGTTCCTCATGGCCATTACCAATGGAAGGTGATGCCATTTGGATTAAAGAATGCCCCATGGGAATTTCAGAAAAGAATGGAATATTTGTTCAAGGAATATTAATGGTTGATCATCTATATAGATGATATTTTAGTTTGCTCAAAAAAACTCCAAGAACATCTAAAACACCTACAAAAGTCCTATGAGGTTGTTTTTCAATATGGGTTAGTTCTCTCCGCATCAAAAATGGAAATAAGAAAAACATATATAGAATTTCTTGGTTTTCACATTAACAAAGGGAAAATTGTATTGCAAGACCACATTTTGAAGAGTTTTGATCAGTTTCCAGACATCATCTTTGATAAAACTCGGTTGCAAAGATTCCTAGGTTGCATAAACTATGTGAGGGTATTCTATAAGGGGCAAGTTGAATATATCTTCATACTTCAGCATAGATTGAAGAAATCACCACCTCCATGGACTACATCTATGACTGAAGTAATCAAAAGGATTAAAACAAAGGTTAGAACTCTCCCTACCTTAACCTTGCCATTATAACAAGGTCAATATATTATTGAGACAGATGCATTGAGTCGTGCATGGGGAGGAGTTCTAATTGATATGTGGATAGAAGGGAAAGAAAAGATATGTGGATATGCATCTGGATCTTTCAAAGGACCGGAACTTAATTATCCTTTTAGTCATAAAGAATTACTTGTTGTAAAAAAACTAATTCATCATTTCAAGCTATATCTTAAGCCTATTATATTCTTAATTAGAACAAATTTAAATATTTTACCAGGAATGTTTAAATATGAAAGGATTCTAATAGATAATCACACTAGGATTCAAAAGTGGGTTGTGTGGCTAGAAAATTTTGATTTTGATGTTGAATATAAACCAAGTTATTTGAATTGTCTTGTTAACATGCTGACAAGGGAAGCAGAACGACCATTTCTAGCAATGATGTCTGCAAGACCATCTAATAAACGAAAAGCCCCTGTGACTCCAGAAGAATTAGCAGAAGAATGGGATTCAACCAGGAAATCTATTGAAGCAAGAGAATCAATAAAAACCAAGATCAACTCAGCCATAGGTGAACAAGAAAGATAACAGCGAGCTTCTACAAGTACAAGAGAATTTTTTGATGATAATATGATTAGATTTCTTATTGAAGAAGTCAAAGAATTCCCATTAAAAATCATGATCCTGGAAAAATGGGCTAGAACTTCTTATTTTGGTCTTAATCAGGCTGAAGAGAAACTGAGCAGAGGACAGGTTGGTACTTGGATTGAATATGACAATGATGTTCTATGTTACTGTGACATAGGAATGGGTTCCCTGACTTGGGATTCCTATGCACTAATCCAAAAGTTGGAAAAAGGAAAAGGAAGATTTTGGTCTGTGTTGATGCCAACAATCTTGTCCAACATGCTTGGACTGGCTTAACAAAAATATTATTAGAGAAAATTTTCCCAAGAAGATATTGAACCAAAAAGAAATCAGATTTTATTCTGAAGCTTCAAGCTAATATGAAAATTGTTGCGAAAAACAATTTATGGTTCAAGTTTATCCTCAAAGCTACAAGGACAAAGATTGAAGAACTCAAGCTGCCCCAATTTGAAATCATCACCAAATGCATTAAGAAAAATGGTAAAATTATTAGCGTAATACAGCAAGAAATTAATCTCAATCTCAAAATCATATCTTTGTTTGAAAGCAGCTTATGCAACAAGGGTGGGCATCCACTGTTGAAAGGTTCAGATGTAGACATATGTTTTGATCTTTACTTGTTCCCTTTACCTGATTTTCCTGAAGATTCACAATATCCATATGACTATGATAGTGATATCTCCTAGACTGAAGAAGAATGACATAATATATCCAAAATTGGATGGAAGGATAATGTCATCATGAGCTCTGTACATATTCTTTTAATATATTTTCAATAGATTCATTTCGTGGGTAGTGTGATACTCCATTGCATAATTGTCAGTCATTCTGTCATATATCGGATTTGGGTCCCCATGTGTCCTTTGGACCACTAAGGGATGAGATAACATGCATAGTCCCGCATGCCCAAAATCCAGTGCTTAGATAATGTCAATATCTTATTATTGTATTTGTTCCGTGGGTAATGTGATACTCCACTGTGTAATTTTCAGACAGTCTGTCATATGTTGGATTTGAGTCCCCATATGTCCTCTGGACCACCAAGGGTTGAGATAGCATGTGAAGTCCAACATGCCCCTGTAAATGTGTTGAACCTGCATAGAATAAATCTAGCTAAACAATAATACACACATTTGCAGAGAGAATTGGAGAAAGAAGAAGAAGAAGAGAAAGAATGAAAGAATTCCCATTAATCGTTATGAATAATGAATAATTTACACATGATATACTATGTATAACTCAATGAGTGCGCACTGGAGGAGAACCAATGCGCCATAGTGGTGGTCTAGAATGATCTGGACACACACCAACAGTTACAGGAGTGAACTACCACCTAGTCTAGTCTCTCAGGCAGTTATAGTTGAGTTAACTAGTCAACTAGTCTACAGTTAACTGACTAAACATAGAGTAGTGAGGAGTTAACTCATGGAATCAAGGCTAATGCACCAGTCTGGTGATGATACCAAGGCAAGTTTGAATTATCATGGTGATGATCCCAATGTTACATGGTGACAAAACCAATGCAGCATATAAACTCAACTCAACTAGTCAAATTGAAGTGTCAACTGAAAGAGAATATTCTCCAGGTGGAATATTCTCCCCTAAAATATAGGAGACTGGATAATGACTAATTATGACTAATAAACAAGGGAAAACCTTAGGAAAACTAAATCCTAGGTGTGTGTGAAGTAACTCCAACACCCCCCATGAACATCACTATGGTGAAAATAAAGAACGTGTCTCAACAACAAGGCCATGTTAGGTACCCAAATACAAAAGATGCACTGAAATAAAGTGAGGAAAGAGGGAAAACCTCATGGAAAAAAAAACCCCTCAAGGTACAATGTATGTAAACAGAAGAACTACAGTTGCTAGGCAACAGTCTCCTTCACTCCAAGACGACTTTACAGAGAATGGAACTTCTGCTCAGTGAAGGTCTTGGTGAATATGTGTGTCGTCTGTTTTGTTGAAGGACAGAACTATAAGTCGATGATCCCCTCGTGTACTAAGTCTCGGATGTAGTGCATGTGGATCTCGATGTGCTTCGTCTGCTACCTCTGAACTGGATCTCTGCAGAACTTCAAAGTGCTCTGGTTGTCACACTAGATGACGATCGGTCGATGAAATTGAATGCCCAACTTAGTGAGAAAATTTTGTAGCCACATAGCCTGAATGGTTATGTTAACTACCGCTCTGTACTTTGCCTCAACTGAAGATAGAGAAATGGCAACTTGCTTCTTGCTCGACCAACAGATAGTCCCGAAACCAAGACTGAGTGAGTAACCAGATGTGGACTTGCGATCAGTGTCATCGCCAGCCCAGTCATAATCATTAAACCTGATGAGATATAATGTAGTGTTTGTTGCATAATGAATCCCAAAGGTGATGGTGCCTTGTACGTATCAAAGGATACACTTTGCATCTTTCCAATGTAGCTCATGTGGCTCCTGCATGAACCTGGAAACTACGCCAACTGCATATGAGAGGTATGGTCTTGAGTGTGTGAGATACAACAAGCTCCCCACTAGTTGTCTGTACAGTGTGTTGTCAACCAGTGGAGTCTCCCCACCATCCTCAAGTTTGACCCCTGATAGGAAAGGAGTTGGAGCACAATTGCAGTCTGTCATGTGAAATCTCTCAAGGAGATCTCATGCATACTTGGCCTGAGACAGTTTGATGCCTGATGCATCCTGACTGATCTCGAGTCCAAGGAAGAAGTGTAGCGGACCCACGTCCGTCATCAAAAACATGTCATGTAGAATCCTCTTGACTGCAACAATCGTTGAATTCGAGCGACCAGTGATCAACAAATCATCAACGTACAGAACTAAGAGTAGAAATGAATCAGTCGTCCTGAACATGTAGACATTCGGGTCTGATTTACAACGTACAAAGTTCAGTGCCAACAGGTAGGAGTCCATCTTGGCATATCATGCCCTTGGAGCCTTCTTGAGGCCATAAAGGGACTTCTTCAGTCGACAGACCAAAGATGATTCCTTCATAAATCCCTGGGGTTGCTCCATATAGACCTCCTCAAAGAGATCGTCATGAAGAAATGAATTATTCACGTCCATCTAATGGACTTCCCATCCTTTGGCTACCGCAATGGCAAGTGCCAATCGTATGGGATCCATCTTCACTACTGGAGCGAAGGTCTCATCATAGTCAATACCATGAACCTGTTGAAAGCCTTTGGCGACAAGCCTGGCTTTGTATCTGTTAATCTGTCCATCCACTGTGCTCTTGGTCCTGTAGACCCATCTGCATCTAACAAGTTTCTTCCCATAAGGAGGGGGAACCAGATCCCAAGTTTGGTTCTCGAAGAGAGAGTTGTACTCCTCCTGCATGGTGGATTCCCAAAAGGGATTACCAGCAAACTTGCCATAAGACTATGGATCTGAAGACTGAACCAAGAAAAGATGCCTGGAGGGAAATGGTTCAGTGGCAGTGAGTGCAACAGGAGGCTCCTCGAAATCAGATCGATTAATCCTAGTGTCAGTTGGATCACCAACGAGATCCCCTGCATTCTAAATAGTATTTTGTGCCCACTTGGGCCTCTGCTCTGGCTCTGCAACTGCATCTGGATGCTCTAACTCTTCATCTAACTGTACTGACTCTGAATTTCAATCATCTGAGTCCTCTAAATCATAACTCTCGTCTGAAGAAGAGTCGACATGTGCATGCTCATCATCTCGAGCAGGTGGAAGAATGAATGTGTTTGTATGCGACTATTGAGGTGCATGCAAGACACTTTCCTCGAATTGGACACTTCACTCAATGATGAGTCGGTCTGAGGAAAGATCAATAAGCCTATATCCCTTCACACCATCGAGATATCCAACAAAAATGCACTTAGTGCTCTGTGGATCAAGTGCCTTCCTCTTTTCAGATGGAATCTAGGCCCATGCACGTGAACCAAAAATGTGAAAGTGGGTCACTTTCGGTTTGAGGTCGCTCCAAGCCTCATAGGGGGTCTTATCCTTAACATATCTATGGGGAGATTTGTTTTGGATGTATGTTGCACAATTAAGCGCTTCGGCCCATAGTCTCTGTGGTAGAGACTTTGCATCCAGCATGCAAGATGCCATCTCCTTTAGAGATCTGTTTTTCCGCTCAGCAACTTCGTTTTGCTGCGGAGTATAGGGAACTGTGTGTTGCAACTGGATCCCTGCCTCATGGAAAAGATCATGGATCTCATGATTTACATACTCTCCTCCGTTATCTGTTTGAAGGACTTTGATCTTCTTTCCAGACTGTGTCTCAACCAGGGCTTTGAAATCTTTGAGGTGTTGAAAGACCTCGGATTTTTTCCTAAGAAAGTAGATCCATGTCAAACGTGAGAAATCATCAACAAAAATGAGAAAAATATCTCTTTGTTGATGGATGGATGCGAAAAATGACCCATGAGGTCATTATGGATCAGATCTAAAGGTGCAGAAGCTCTCTAAGACTTTCCCTTGTCAAATTTCTCTTGAGGGTGTTTTCCAAGAACACATCCCTCACATACTCCCTTGGAGAAATGGATGTATGGTAGACCATCAACCAATCTGTGCTTGCTAAGATGTTGCATGTATCTGAAATTCAAATGTCCAAACCTTCTGTGCCATATCCTACTACTTTCATCAACATGAGTAAGCAGTAAAGCAGAATTAGGTTCAATGAATTCAAAAAATGTATACAATCTAGATTGATGATTTACCTCACCGGTAGCAACCCTGGAGTTGGATTGCATGTCATAGATGTCCACGGAATTTGGTGTGAATATGAATTTCTTTCCGATGCTGGAATTTGTCATCTGATACACAGAGAGAAGGTTGACAGAAAGTTTGGGAACATGCAACACGTTCTCAAAGCTTTCATTGGTGAGTTCAATCCTTCCTTTGTCAGTGACTTTGACAGAAGAGTTGTCCCCCATCATAATGGGAGGACCTTTGCATGCATACAAAGAAGAATATATTTCTTTTGAGGCAGCCATGTGATATGATGTGATGCTCCTGAATCTACAATCCAAGCATTGGGAGAGGAGTTGATGGCAATCAAGGCATGGTTGGAATTGTCTTTCTTGGAATTTGGATCTTCTGGCTTCTTCTTCTTGGCACCCTCGGGGATGCAATCTCCAAGGTTGTTTTGTTGAAGTATTTGAGACATCAGATCTATTTGTTTTTGCATGCCTGCAGATTTTGAATGGAAACCTTTGTGACAATACGTGCATTTCTCCCCTTTTCTTCCCTTTTCCCCTTTGGATCCAGAGGCATCAGTGAAGGGTTTTGTGTACCCTTCCTTCTTTGGATGTGCATGAGCTTTTCGTTTATCTTTATCTTTAGATTTCTGATATTTGTGGCTTCCATCATGCACAGTGAGTGCATGCACCCTTGGTCCTTTGATTGTGCCCATGTTGATGAGCTTAGTTTGCTCGTGTGTCAGGGATTCGATAAAGTCCTCAAGAGAAGGCATCTTCCAGGTGGCTCCGGAGGTGAATCTGACATAATGGAATGTGGATAGGAATACAGAGAATTCAGGACCAAGCTTGGTGTTAATTTTTTCAAAATCCCAACCCAGTTTCAGTCTCACTGATTTTTCAGCCAAATTTAAATGCCAAACTCAGTTTCAGCACTGTTTCAGCATATGTTACAGCCTGGTGTTTCAGCATATGTTACAGCCTGGTGTTTCAGCATATGACTCAGCACTGTGTTTCAGCATATACTACAGCCTGGTGTTTCAGCATATACTCAGCCTGGTGTTTCAGCATATACTCAGCCTAGTGTTTCAGCATATACTCAGCCTGGTGTTTCAGCATATGACTCAGCACTGTGTTTCAGCATATACTACAGCCTGGTGTTTCAGCATATACTCAGCCTGGTGTTTCAGCATATACTCACAGCGGTGTTTCAGCATATAAAAACTTAACAGAAAATAAATTTCAGAACTGAAACATGAGGATTATGAACATCGTTTTCAACGCAGAAATAAAATATCAGCAATATGCAAAACTCAGAAAATATAGACACAAAGATA
>SNQJ01S0004447.1:164896-177862 GCA_010110895.2 Picea sitchensis | reverse complement strand
CAGCATATTCATCTTCAGATATTTACACAAACTTATCTGGACATTCCTGTAGCTTTGCTCCTCAATTTCTGAACCAGAAATTCGTACAACTGTACGGCAATTAATGTTGTACGGACTGTCACGAAATTCGTGCCAAAACTCTGTTAAGATTCAATTTCTGTGCCACTCAATGCTATTCGGCAACTTTGGAATGCATGCCAATACTCCTAGAAATTGCAGTTGTTGTCTCTTTTCTTCAGCTCGACCTCTCTCTTGCTCTCTCTTGTTCTCTCAACAAGAATTCTTGAGCTCCTCTTGTTCTCTCAACAAGAATGCTTCAACTTCCTCTTGCTCTTGGCATCTCACCAAAAAGCCTCTTGGCCTCTCACCAAGATTTTTTGAACAACCAAGAATGGGTGCGCCCATTTGCCTTAATCAACCTCATGAGGGAAGGTGAGGAGTTTTCTAATCTAATAGTTGGAATTAGATTAGATGGGTGGCTGAGATTTGGTGTCTCTTCACTCACCCTCACTTTAATCATAAAGTTATCTTTTAATTTGCATCTCACAAATTAATTTGACTAAGACCCATATTCGGCAATTTCTCCCCCTTAGGCGCCTAGGGAAGAGAAACACTTGCCTTGGTACTTTATTTTAATTTAAAATTTAACACTTGGAGAGAATGGTGAGAACCATTTTCTTCTCCTCCTTCGATTTATCAACCCCGCAAGCTTTGAGTTGCGACAGTAAATCCTTGAATTTTGTAAAGAAATCTTGGATATTGTCGAAGCTTTTTGGATCCAATGTGAGCAGCTCCACCTCCAGCATGTGTCCCCTCATTCATCATTTTTTCCAAAGAGCCCTTCCAAGGTGGTCCAGGATTCATTGGGAGTCTTACAGGAAGATATGTGAAAAATGAGATCAGGAGAAATAACACTGCAAATTGTTCTGAGTGCCTCATCCATGTGATTTAAGTACTTGGATTTTTCTATGGTTGATGTCAGTTTTGTATCTATATTCAAGATTAACCTGTACAACCCTCTGGTTCAGAGATGTATGGATATTTTCTCCTTCCATGAAAAATAGTTGTAAGGTGTAAGAATGAATTCTTTTTGGAAATCCATCTTTTCATTGTCTTCAATCTTTTGTACCTGCAAAAAAATTTGGTGTAGCTTTTGCTTAGCAGTCTGTCGGCTTTGATACCATGTAAATGTGTTGAACCTACACATAATAGATCTAGCTAAAAAATAATACACACATTTGCAGAGAGAATTGGAGAAAGAAGAAAAATGAGAGAAAGAATGAAAGAATTATCATTAACCGTTATGAATAATGAATAATTTACACATGATATACTCTGTATAACTCAATGAGTGTGCACTGGAGGAGAACCAATGCGCCATAGTGGTGGTCTAGAGTGATCTGGACACACACCAGCAGTTACGGGAGTGAACTGCCACCTAGTCTAGTCTCTCGGGCAGTTACAAGAGTGAGCTACCTCCTAGTTGAGTTAACTATTCAACTAGTCTTCAATTAACTGACTGAACATAGAGTAGTGAGGAGTTAACTCAGGGAATCAAGGCTAATTTGTCAATCTGGTAATGATACCAAGGCAAGGTCGAATTAGCATGGTGATGATCTCAATGTTGCATGGTGACAAAACCAATGCAGCATCTAAACTCAACTCAACTAGTCAAACTGAAGTGTCAACTGAAAGAGAATATTCTCCAGGTGGAATATTCTCCCCTAAAATATAGGAGACTAGATAATGACTAATAAACAAGGAAAAACCTTAGGAAAAATAAATCCTAGGGGTGTGTGTAGTAACTCCAATAGTCTCGAATCAAGTGCTTAGATCACATCAGTACCTTAAAGTTTTTGTCAGTCCATCAAGAGTGCTCTAGATTCTCGATAGTGGGGAATTTTTTTACTTGCACTTCAAGTTTTGAGTTACCGGTTACTAGTTCAATAAGCTATAAAACAATGCTCTCACCTCTCATTTAGGCATTGGGTTGTCAAGTGATAGAGTATGCTCTCCCTCCGCGCTCTTAAGCGATCTGAGGTGACTAGAAATTGAACTCAGTGTGCAAGTTAGAGAGTCTATCCATATTCGAAGTATGCTCTCTCCCTGCACCAAATGGAGAACCCGGAGATCAGAAAAGACTCTGTGATGAAAATTGTGAGTCTGTGGGTTTAGAAGTTGGAGTCTGCGTCAAGTATCTGACTCTGTATCGAAAAGGTTGAGATCCCAAACAATTGGTCATTAATGTGGGTGATTAGCAACCAGGGGATTAGCACAAGAATACAACACCTAATTGCCACATTTAATAGTGCTTAACGTAGTAGTGGAGTATGTTGGGGCTGACATTCTGTGATGAAATGGCAATGTCAAGGGTGTGGAGGAATAGCATTTCTCTGATGGAATAGAAGGTGTGAAGGGATGATATTTTCATATATACTTTAAACTCATGCTTTAAAGTTCCCTCAAAAAATTAAGGAAGTAAAAAAAAAAAAAAAAAAATTATCTTCCGTTCAATGTAAAATATAAAGTTCTTAAGAAGTTTCTCTCAAATAATTAACTGATGGTGATTTCTATCGAAGTTCGCCATCCACTTCAATTGTGAATGTGCTAGCATTAATTTCCCACGACATTTATATTATTATCCTTGCTTGAGCCATCCAAGTTATGTTTGAACTTCATACAAAGTATTGAAAATGATTATTAATTCAATATTTAAAAAAATAAAAACGGCCACATATAGATACCATGCAAGGTTAGGGAACTTCCCTATCCCCAATACAAGTCGGCCTTTAATTTATAGAATTGAACCTCATCCCTTTGTTAAGATTTGAAAATCAGGTCGGTGGGGTAACCTCACGTGACTTTTTCCCTTGCATCCACCAAAGATTTCTCTGCAACTGTTTATTTATCGTCTTACAGATTCACCAAATGGGTTGGGTCAAAACACACGAACAGCAGGTGAATGAATGGAAGGTCTGTTGACTGGTAGGTCGCCATTGCAGTGCCTTGCGTGTCTGTCACTTGCACCGGCATTACTGGAAATCCTTTTACTTCGCCCGGAAGTAATAGCCGTTATCAATTTCAACCCATTCAGCTGCTTCAGAACGCCGGCATAGAAGCAGAGAGATCTATGTATAGATATCTATATAATGTGGGTGGAAGTCCCAGACATCAAAAACATTTTGATTGACTTGAACGAAGAACTAGAAAACTGTTATTGCAATTGCAGAATCAGAGAGTACTGTACAGCCTGAGAGTATTGTATAGTTGCAGAATTTATCGGAGTTACAGTCTGAGAGTGTTGTGTAGCTGCAGTCTTATTGGAGCTAGAGTCTGAGAGTTATGGGTCCGGGAGGTCCTGGAGGCGGTGGAGGAGGAGGAGGGCCTGGTTGGGGTCCTGGAGGTGGTGGCGGTGGAGGAGGAGGGCCTGGTTGGGGTCCTGGAGGCGGTGGAGGAGGAGGGCCTGGTTGGGGTCCTGGAGGCGGTGGAGGAGGACCTGGTTGGGGTCCTGGTGGAGGAGGTCCTGGTTTTGGGGGGCCTTGCGGATGCATTGAGCAATGGTATATATAAAGCCTGATTGCATTGATTGAGTCATTTTGGCTAAACTCCATCTTCTGAATCTTGTGAATATGTTTTTATTTTTAGATTTGTTCTTCATGATTATGTATTGATGAATCATTTGGGCTTCTGAATTGGATTTAATATCGATAATCTTGGGTGATGTAGTTTCTGGTTTCTGTGCTGCTGTGGCTTTCTACGATGTTGTTGTCCACCGTTCGGCGGCCCTGGTTATTAGTCGAGGTATGGAGGCTACTTTAGTTGTTGTTTAAATATATCAAAGAAGAAAAATTCTACAGAGAAATAAGACGCATATTTTTTTTTAGTAAAATTTTCAGTGTCACAACTAATACACGCGAAATAGCCTAGTGTATTAAGTTTTTGTTATTATGACTCATTTTCCATTAACATTAATCATATTATTAAGTTCCCATTTTTCTAAATTTATTAGATGATGTTTATATGGAGTTAAAGAAGTTCCATAAGCATTAATCATATTATTAAGTTACCATTTTTCTAAGATGATGTTTATATGGAGTGAAGAAGTGGAATTGAAATTATAAAATAAATTAACAGTTTTCATGGATTTATACTGAGTAACTAGAAATGCTTTGAATTTGTACTAATAACTAGAAATGCTTAAATTTTAACTAGAAATGCTTAAATTTGCTTGATAACTAAAGATTATTAAGTTTGTGCTATGAAATTCATTTTACTTATTACAAGTCTTCTCATTTACTCCTTTTACTCTTTACTCCTTACCACTATGAGCATTACTTGATACACTAAATGCTAAGATAACTATTCATGCTCACTGTGAGCATTACTAAGATAACTACTCCTTTTACTCTTTACTCCTTACCACTGTGAGCATTACTTGATACACTAAATGCTAAGATAACTATTCATGCTCAGAAGAAATTGGATATTATGACTAATGTTGATGAGAAATGGGTCAGGTGATGACTTCATAATAATGTAAGCAACTAAATCTTGAAAAATGATATTCACTTTGGAGCATGCTCAATGACTTATTACTCTACCAAACTAATCCTGCAAAATGATATTTCGCATGGATTTATTATGTTAATATATACATAGGGTTACAGCTCACAGTTAATGGTGATTTGATGCAGTCAAGCTGTGTTTAACATGGATTTATTGAGCTAATATATAGGTAGACTTGCAGCTGACAGATAATTGTGATTTGATGCAGTCTAGCCATCCTGTACTGGTGTTGCTATCCGGGAGGCGGTCCTCCTCCATGACAGAAAGATATGGGTGATCAGATCTACATTTGTTTATGTTGGACGGCATGAATCATTTAGATGTGTACTTTTTACATTTATCAAATCATCTATGTGTGTTGATGATGTTATGTGTAGTTATTAGCAATAATTATGATGTTGAGGTATGGGCATTTTGATGTTCTTTCCTTTTGGAAAACAACAGCATACTCTTGTTTGTCTAGAATTGGTTTATCTTATCTTCAGACATGTTTGTGATTTAATTAAAAATCTCACCAAATTGGATTTGGTATATGGATTGTATTGAAATTGATAACTTTTTATCTCTTCATTATGGATGGCATATTTTTTTCAATTTCATTATTCAGAATTTTTTTTATTTTTTTTTATCTCAATGAATAAAATAAATATAAATAAAATAAATATATTATATAATTCGAAGCATTTTTTTTCATCGCAATGAATACAATAAATATTTTATATAATCTTAAGCATTCAATCCAGCAAACCAATTTGATGTACATTATAGTGTTACTTCATAGTAGAAAACCATCCATGTTAACTAAATTTGATAGGACTACAGGACAGCTAAAAAAAAAAGCCGATATTTATTCATTTTAAACTTGCAAAGCCCAATTTGATGTACATTATAGTGTTACTTCATAGTAGAAAACCATCCATGTTAACTAAATTTGATAGGACTACAGGACAGCTAAAAAAAAAGCCGATATTTATTCATTTTAAACTTGCAAAGCCAGGTGTGAACATCTTTAACGAACCAGGTATTCTTACAATCTATTTGTTTGTGCATGATGCTGATTTAACTTAAAAATGAGAAAGACGGATGGCATATTTTTTTCAATTTCATTATTCAGAATTTTTTTATTTTTTTTTTATCTCAATGATTAAAATAAATATATTATATAATTCGAAGCATTTTTTTTCATCTCAATGAATACAATAAATATTTTATATAATCTTAAGCATTCAATCAAGCAAACCAATTTGATGTACATTATAGTGTTACTTCATAAAAGAAAACCATCCATGTTAACTAAATTTGATAGGACTACAGGACAGCTAAAAAAAAAGCCAATATTTATTCATTTTAAACTTGCAAAGCCAGGTGTGAACATCTTTAACGAACCAGGTATTCTTACAATCTATTTGTTTGTGCATGATGCTGATTTAACTTAAAAATGAGAAAGACTCTCAAAATTATGATAGCATCACCAAGAAGTGAAGTTATCGACATAAAAATCAGCATATCTTGTTATATTAAGCTACCTTGTAATGAATCATTTTTTCATGGAGTGGGCTAATTAGGGAGCAATCTTTCTTAGTGAGTTATTTTTTCGGTAGGTTTTTTGGTGGTCTGTTTTAAAAATTTTAGTCAATCCATAATTCTAATTGATTTTCTGAGNCCAATTTGATGTACATTATAGTGTTACTTCATAGTAGAAAACCATCCATGTTAACTAAATTTGATAGGACTACAGGACAGCTAAAAAAAAAGCCGATATTTATTCATTTTAAACTTGCAAAGCCAGGTGTGAACATCTTTAACGAACCAGGTATTCTTACAATCTATTTGTTTGTGCATGATGCTGATTTAACTTAAAAATGAGAAAGACGGATGGCATATTTTTTTCAATTTCATTATTCAGAATTTTTTTATTTTTTTTTTATCTCAATGATTAAAATAAATATATTATATAATTCGAAGCATTTTTTTTCATCTCAATGAATACAATAAATATTTTATATAATCTTAAGCATTCAATCAAGCAAACCAATTTGATGTACATTATAGTGTTACTTCATAAAAGAAAACCATCCATGTTAACTAAATTTGATAGGACTACAGGACAGCTAAAAAAAAAGCCAATATTTATTCATTTTAAACTTGCAAAGCCAGGTGTGAACATCTTTAACGAACCAGGTATTCTTACAATCTATTTGTTTGTGCATGATGCTGATTTAACTTAAAAATGAGAAAGACTCTCAAAATTATGATAGCATCACCAAGAAGTGAAGTTATCGACATAAAAATCAGCATATCTTGTTATATTAAGCTACCTTGTAATGAATCATTTTTTCATGGAGTGGGCTAATTAGGGAGCAATCTTTCTTAGTGAGTTATTTTTTCGGTAGGTTTTTTGGTGGTCTGTTTTAAAAATTTTAGTCAATCCATAATTCTAATTGATTTTCTGAGTTATTTTTTCGGTAGGTTTTTTGGTGGTCTGTTTTAAAAATTTTAGTCAATCCATAATTCTAATTGATTTTCTGAGAATTTGGGTTGGTTTAAAATGGAGCAAAACCCCTGGAATAAGGTTTTCAAATACATGGAACTTTGATCCATGCAAAACTCAAACTACCCCTGAAAATTTGAACTGATTTTTTTGCCTAAAAAATGAAATTCTGAAAAAAATATTACTCCTTAATTAGCTTACTCCTTTTATCAGAATAATGGGCTTAATGAGCAAAGCCTTATGAACATAATAACATGCCATAACACCATGTAATTCTTTGACACATACTTTTGGTTGTTTGTTCTAATACAAAGAAGTTAAATTCAACGACTATTGACAAAGAAGTTAAATTCAACGACTCTTCTGAAATCACTCTAGCTATATATTGATCAGTTATAATACTGAAGTAATGCAAGGCAGTTACTTTTGGGATTTCATGTCTGAGCTCTATGAGCTATATATTTTGTTGTAACACCAAAAAGTGCCATCAAGTAACATGATCATGTGATTTACACCAGGGATGGGATGCTTCTGGATTCCATGTAATTATAAAACTCTCATCTAAAACTAGTATTGCCTACCTTATCATTCTTCCAGCCCTTCAGCATAAGCACTTCTAGTTTAAATGTCAATATAAAGGGCGTTTGCTGCGGGCCAAAGAAGAATGAGATTTGAAATCCATGGAATTGAATTACCAACTATGCATTCCTTATCGCAATAAATTACCAACTAAGTTGACGATTAGGTGGATATTGTGCCTCATATAATACTCACTAATTGACTATGATAAGTAAATTGTTATAATGCTCACTAATTGACTAGGATAAGTAAATTGTTTGGATCTTATGCTTGCAAGTTGGAACGTGGTCTTCTCATTTGAATTTCATGTTTAAATATAATAATAACGGTAGTGGGTTATGTCTTTGAATAGATCCAGAAAATGCTAAACTGGGATTTGTTTACAAATCATGAGACTAAGGAATTTAATGCAGCCACTCCCAATGATGAAAAATTAAGGCTGTCACAAAAATGGAAAGATTTCATGTCTGAAAAAGATAGTTGGATTTCTTTCTTTGAGTGGAAGAAATTACAACAGAAACCTATAGTCCAAATGGTCGGGGAAAGCTCTGAGTCCTCTACTCCAAAACATAAGTGGAAAGGTATTGATGGTAGCATTATTGAATCAAATTCTGTCTTTCCACCTTTTAAAGGAATTGTTTTAGAAGACAGCTCTAAACAAGTAAGAGAAATTCCTTTACTTCTGTCTGAAGAAGCCACCCAGTTGTCTGGAATCGACAAAAGAGTCCAGTCAGTAGCAGAACAAGTAAACTGGACTAACACTGCTTTAAAGGGTATGGCTACCAATATCTTTGTAACCAATGACTATGCAAGAAAAGAACAGATCTATGATCTACAAGTTTCTACAAACACTATAGTCAGAGCTGTAGATCAAGTCCAAGAGAAAGTCATTGATGTTAAAAACAAGATGGATTCTGCTTTAATAGAAATCTCTCATAGAGCTCAAGAATCAAGCAGAAACCATGAGGAGATTATGGAAGGATTGGGTAATGTTTTTTCTGCAATGGGTAGATCCTTAACTAAAATCAAAGGAAAAACAAATCAGCCTGATAAACCCATCCCAAATTCCTTCATTTTGCCTAGTTCTCATATTTCCATTCTTTCTCCTGTATATAAGCCATCTGAGAAAGAAATTGTAAATAAATTCCCTTTTCATTTTTCTTCTGAAGAAAAAGAACCTGAAAAGCCTGAATCCTCCTCAAAGGATCACCATTCCTTAGTAACCATAAGAAATCCAGGCTATGAAGATATTCCTCATCATAATCACAGACCATCAGCCCCTGATCTAGCTGGAAAAGGCAAGCTTCCTGATTCTCAGACATTTGTTGATGATTGGTTCCAAGAGTGGAATATAGATAATCTGTCAATTGCTCAAATCAGACAGATGATTGATAGAATGTATGTTTCTTATAAGATTATGTGCATGAAAGGAAAATCTGAAGTAGAAGCATGCAAAACTATCATCCAATGTTTTACTGGAACTCTCAGTAAATGGTGGGAGGTTATTTCCTCTCCCTTAATGATTCAAAAGATGGAAGCAGAAGTGCTAAAAGATGAAGAAGGTGATGTTGTTTATCACCCTGATGGAAATACTGTGAACAATATGATTGGTGCTCTTACTACTTTGATTCTTGAGCACTGGTGTGGAACAGAGACTGAAATAGCCGATAAACATGAAATTGTTCTCATGAATACAAAATGTAGGAAAATGTTTGAATATGAACAGTTTCATAAGGAATGGACACAGAGGATATTTGAAGTCAAAGATAGTAAAAATCTTTTGTGGAAACAAATTTATCTGGCAGCTCTTCCAAGTAAATTTGTTGAATATTTGAAAATGGAAGATGTATTCAAGCTCCCTTATGAACTCTATACTTGGGGAGAAATTTACTCTTTAATAACTAAAGCCCTGATAGGACTCTGTACTAGCATGAAAGTGCAGAACTCTGTTTCTAAGTCCTCATATCTCCCTGATCAAAAGTCTATTTGTGAACAATATGGCTTATATATAACAAACCCTGCAAGAAAAAGAAGAAAGAAGCCAAAATATGTCAGGGGAGAAAAGGGTCGAAAGTTCAAAGCCAGATATAAATATGTTCCTAGAACCCACTACTTTGAGCCTCATGATATTAAGCTCAAAACACATAAACATGAGGCAAAACAGAATGTGACTTGTTGGATCTGTGGGAAAACAGGTCACTATGCTCATGACTGTCCAGATAACGAAGCTTCCAAGAGATCTAAAGGGAAGGTCTCAGAACAGAAAGCTAGAGAAGCTCAAGCAAATAAGCAGATAGTTATCAAATCCTACTGCAATAGGTGTGGGGCTAACAGTGATGATACAAATTCCTGTCCATATAATCCCCACAACAAAATAAAGGGAGAAACTCATTTACTCCATGAAGGATGATGCTACTCTAGCAGTACATCAGAATTTGAACTTTCTTCTCCCAGAGAAATTTTTGTAAATCAGAATTGCAGCTGCAGCAATCCAAACTTTTGTTCCTGTGAAAGTAGTACTGACAGTTCTGACAGTTCTGATTCTGAACTTGAAGCCAGACCTCAAGGAAAATTAAAGGTTTGTATGTTTTCAAATACAGGAGATCAAGAAGCCCAGATGCTTGCCCAAATAAAAGGTCTCCCAGAAGGGGATGTGAAAAATTCTCTTCTTGAAACTTTTATTAAGACAGTTAAATCAGAACAAAAGGGTAAAGGCCCTGAAATCTCAAGAAGGCAACCATTATTTCTAGATGCTTCTTTTGATAAAAATACAAAGACTTATATCAAATTTAATAGAGAACCAAAATTGCAAAATGTCTTTGTTACTGATCTTGCAAAAGAAGTCTATTTGCTTAGAAAAGAAGTCTCTGATCTCAAAGAAAAGGTTAACAGAATAGAAGGAGACTCTGAACTGGGTTTCAAGATTGATTCATGGGCCAGAAAAGAAATCAAGGAAATAAAAGAGAGGCTAGAATCAATCCCTCCTCCTTTAGAAGATGCTCCATTTGAAACTGTCTTCCTGGAGCAGACTACAGTAGAAATGCAGGGAATGACAGGTATGAAAATTCTTCCTATTAAATATCAGAAGTATTATATCAGAATTCAGTTGGCAATAAATCAAGAGGTATTTACTTTAACTGCACTGATCGATACTGGATCTGATATAAACATATTGCTCAAGGATCTCATCCCTGCAAAGTATTGGTTTCCTAGCTTTGGTTCAGCCATTGGACTAGGAAATAAGGATACCACATTTCAGTTTGAAGTTCCCAGAGGCATCCTTCTCATGGAAGATTATGCATTGGGAATGAAATTCCAAATTTTAGATATACCAGTTGATTGCATATTAGGCACTCCCTTTTTGTCAGCAGTTGAGCCACATGGGTCGTGTATTTGTCTGAATCAAAAGGATGGTTATTTTATCACACTGCCAAGTATTAAAGGGAATCCTCCCAAAAGGGTAGAATTGCCATTCATTTCTGAAACTCATGTCCAACTTGCTTACTGTCAAAAAGGTTTGGTAATTGTTGAGGTTTTTGAAGATCAAAGGAATGCCCCTATTACACACTATCTGGATGACAATACTCCATGGGAAACCTTCAAAGAGCATTGGCGACCAGAATGGCAACTTAGGCATTCTGAAAAGATAGAATTGGGATTACCTGGCTTCTCCAGGAATACTCATGTTAATGTTCTACCTCCCCAACATGTTTTGGGAAATATGGATCAACCCATCACTGTGACATCTAGAGAAAAATTAATCGAGATGGGAGATTTAAGCAGGTTAAGTATTGTTTACAGACAGTATTATGATCATCAAGCAAGAAGATGGATAGAAACTCCAGCCTACCATTCTTTTCAGATAAACAGAATGAGAACTATCCAAGATTGGCCAAACAGAAATCCGGCTGAAAGAATATTTAATATAGATTATCAGCAGTATAAAACCATGTGGTTTAATGTTTTCTTATGGACAGAAAGATATAAATACTACTACTGCATGATAAGATTTGCTCATTCTTTCAAAGATTGGGATGAGCCTGAATGGCTAACAGAATGGTGGCAGCAGTTTGGTCTAAACCCAGTCAATATAAATCCTGATGTTACAGAAGTAGGAAGGATGTTCCTGTTCCACAATCGAAGTCTTGATACTATTTCCGATTTGTTCTCTGAAGATGAGTATAAAATGATGATCATCAGAGAAAAACATCCATGGATTATACGAACAAAGTCTCTGCTTAATCAAGGGGATAATTACAATCATGATCCTGAACTGGTCCGTGAAGTGTACACTCAGCATTGGGATCCTTACAATTTCCGTCATTTCAGTGACCACCCTCTTGAATGATGGTTTTCCGTGGGTTTACCTATAAATTCCACTTTGTAATAATTCATGTCTAGATGGCCGACAGTGGTGTCATCCGTGTTCCGTGGGTTGTCGATATCAACTCCACTTTGTACATCTAAATAAATCTGTCCTAGAGATATGTGTTGTCCTTTCAATAAAGAGAATCTTGGAAACTCGGAGCACTTCTCCGACTTTTGGTGCGGTTTGACCCACATTTCCAAGATGCTCTACTGTTTGTCATGTGATGAGTGTACTCTGGTCGAAGCATCTTGCACGATCACCCCGTCAGATTTACTATTGTATCTACTTTCGGTGATTTGATCAGGGAATCCTACGTGACAACCCCGACAGATCTATCTTAGTACTTTACTTTCGATGTGATTTGAATTAAAGTAGTCTGTTCGGTCAGAAATTCCTGCGTGAATACGTCTGCCGAATCAATAAAGAAAGATTTAGTGTAATATTAGTGAAACAATCACTAAAAAGCTAAATCTATAATCATATATTTACATAATACTAAATATCACTAAAAAGTTAAATCCATAATAGTATATTTACATAATACTAAATACTACTAAAAAGCAAAATCCATAATCATATATTTACATAATATTTAATATCACTAAAAAGCTAAATCCATAATCATATATTTACATAATACTAAATACCACTAAAAAACTAAATCTATAATTGTATATTTACATAATACTAAATACTAAATGATTAATTTTAATATATTATTTTATTAATAATAAAAGCATCATATAAAATATAATTATAAATTTATTAATATATTATTTTATTAATAATAAAAACATCTTATAAAAAAAATTAATTAAAAAATAGAATTACTTAATAAAATGTTGAAAAAAATATATTTATAAATTTATAAAATTAACTATATTTTTTTTTTTTTAATTCTTAAAAATTTTATATGAAAAAATACCATTTTGTGGTAATAATTTATATATATATATATATA